>WUAW01003240.1:1792-29361 GCA_017165845.1 Thaumetopoea pityocampa | reverse complement strand
AGACTACGGCCTAATCCCCCTCCTGGTCAGGGGAGGTCCGTGCCCCTGTAGTGGGGACGATATGGACTGGGTAAGTAAGAAGTAGACTGAAAATTGCACGTGAATCACAGCTAATAGTGTTGAAATATCATTCAATTTCTGTCGGGTAGTTGTTATAAAAGTATAGCCAAGATATTGGTGTTAAATTATCGCCGACATCTCGGCTGCACTTTTCATAAACAGCCCGTTATAAACGGTTCAACTAAACGAAAGCCTAATAAATATTGTTGTGTTGTAAAGATTCAACTGCAGTCAAACAGACTCTCGTCTGTGGCTGGCGGCACGTTCGTGTAGCGCTCGCGCCTCTCTTTCGCACGCGCAGCCGTGGTGCGCGCGCGCACACCGTTTGCGCACGCCAGTCACATACCCAACTCGGCGTCAGACGCCCGTCCGGGTGCTAGCTGCTCACACAATGTGTGACAACAATATTTCGTGTGCGATAAGTGAACCGGTGCGACATGATGCAAGCGGCCGGCGCACGCGCTCACCCTCACACGGTACAAACTCTAGCGCACACCCGCCGCGTAACGCGTCACTCGGTGCGAGGCGCGCCGCAGTGCGCTCCTCTTGTCTAAACTTACGCTATGTACATATTTATTATTGCTGTCATATTAGATGTCAGTCACAATTAATTATATATTATTTGTCAAATGATATATACATCATCACATTAATTAACTAAATGATCACTAGTGACGAGTTGTACAGTCAACAAAACACCCGCACGTTGAGTCCAGCCGCAGACGCCGCTGGGGCCAGCGCGCGCCATCAGCGGTGGGGCGCGGGCGGCGCGCGCGCGCCGAACTCGTGCAGGATGTCGCACGCCATCTCGAGGTCGTTGCGCGTGATGCCGAGCGCGCGCACGGCCATCTCGCGCGGGTAGCCCTCGTCCACCAGCCGCGCGATGTGGTCCAGGTTTATGTTCTCGTACGACACGCTGGCGCCGTACCTCCTGCCGTGCTCATCGTGTGTTAACGGGTTGATCTTCTTGGCTGTAATAATACAGAAAAGAAATATAAGTACCGCTCCATCCTCTCGTGAGGACGCTGCAAAACAACGGTGAGGGAGCCACCGTCGGACTAACACACAACCGCCGACAATCCGCCCACCAACAGTGTGCAACAAGCTCGAAACTGTATTAAGAATCTTGATGGATACAAGGGTCCTGGTAGTATGCAATAAAACCCTTCAGTAAACTCCATTCCAGTAGATGTTGGAAACTAGCGCACATTATCCCTGTTTTCAAATCCCGTGACAAATCTCTATATGAAAATTATACACTAAGTTTATTATCATCTTTCGGTAATTTTTTTTTTAAATTATTTTGCATACGTCTGTACGCCCATATTCACTCACTGATATTGCCGCAATATCATGGTTATTTTGAAAAATAAATTTACGGCATCAAATCTGCTAGAATATATTTTCTATGCTTTGCTTTTGCCACAGGTGAACAAGTAGACTTTGTTTATACAGACTTACACAAGGACTTTGACAAGGTTACTCACGACACTCTCTGTACCAAACCGGTAGCATTTGAATCCACGGCTACCTATTCCATTGGTTGAAGTCTTATACGTCAAACAGAAGTCAATTCGTAACATTAAAAGGTTACTTGTCCTCTCTTACACCAATCACATAGGGGTTCCACAAGGATCTCACCTAGGCCCTTTGCTCTTTATCATTCTTATGACCTTGTAGAATCTCTCAATCGTTCTTGTCTTCTTTATGCACACGACTTAACAGTTTTCTCTACTGTCAGATCTCTTGACAATCGCATATCACTACAAAATAACCTCGACACACCGTTGGTGTAGTAGCAAGCGGATGTCGCTTAACGCCGACAAGTGTTGCATCATCTCTTTTACCCGCAAATACAATCGCCTGCCGTACAATTACTACAATGATTCTACAAACCTTAATAGAAAAAAATCTTAAAGGATCTCGAAATTCTGTTTGACGACGAGTTGGTATTCAGACCCCACTACGGTTATTTAGTTGATAAAGCAAACAAGTTATTGGGCCTTACCTTTAGGGCGTTTAAGCATTTTAAACAACCTAGGACTTTAATCACCCTTTTTTGCTTTTTAGTTCACAGTATCTTAAAATATACGTTCATTATATGGTGTATGCAGTTCATATTGACAAAATCAATGGGATTCAATGTAAGTGTCTTAAGATGCTGTGTTACGGGCAGGGCATCTGTACCCGTCAGCTCTCTTAATGAATTATTGCTAAAATTTAACTTACCAAGTCTGTTACTGTGGCGACAACAAATTGACCTCTTATATTTATATAAAATTCAAATATCAAAGGTTCGCTGGTAGAAAACTTAATTGTGGGTTAAGCTCGCCTTTGTACATTTATTTTTAATAACCATATTTTTGTGTTTAGTACAATAAAGAATTAAAGAAAATTTAGCACTCAAATTAATTCCCCTCGGTTACTTTCAACAATTAATATTAACACGAGGTACTCCACACGGGATCCACACACTATTGCCTCAAAGTCTATAAAAATAATATCCCCCACAACAGTTCTGTTGTGTGGATAGTCTAGATTTCACAACGACGCTACTTCTACACATAAAGTCGACCTTGACATCTTTGGATCGCCGCACTCTACATATAAATGGAATATCAAGTCCAAAATTAAGGAGCTCCACCGTATCAGCCGCTTACTTGTTTAGCGACCTCCAACTGCGTCTCGGTGTTGGACAGTATTACATTGTGTTTTCATTTATTAATTCAGTTATTTGTTAAGTTTAATCATCCTATGTACTTTGTTATTGAGTTACCGCCTAGACCCTTAAATGGTATACGTATTGTATTTCTTTTTTGTTGTAATGTGTATGTACTTTTTAATAAATAAATCCGATCCGATTGGGATTTGGATTTGGATTTTAATTGATATGTACATTTTTTAACGAGTACTTTATTTTCTGTGTCGTATATAAAAAGAATCCCAAGCGAACGAACGCTTCAACAGGAGTTTTAAGGATTTGTTATGTACCATCTGTTGTTCAATATATTGACACTCAGCAGATAGGATGAATACAGTTCATTGGTGCCTCTATATTAAAACCTACCCTATATATTACATGAGACGGTATAAGAAAAAAAATGTGTGAATGTTTTTCACATGTAGTGCACATGACGTTAGTGGGTCAAGTCGTCCCGCAGGCGAGGTCTAATAAAGCGCAAATATAACACCAACCACACTCACGCGCCGCCGCCAGCTCGTTCTTCTCCACCGCCACGTTCTCGTAGGGCGGATCTTTGACGTCCTCGGAAGGGAACTTGGGCATAGTGGTTGATTTTGTTGGTTGGTCCACACTGCCGCTGGTCGTCGCTGGTAAAGACCTCTGTCTCGGCGGCGCTCTACTTTCAATCCTCGTTTCCCTATCAAAACTACACCTAGAATCAACACTCTGAACTCTACTCTGCCTCATATCAGACTTTTCGGGAGGTCTTTCTGGAGGTAAACGAAATTCTGTATGTCTGTCTGCTAAATTTCTATCAGGCATCGGAACGTGACGATCTGATCTTTCTAGAGGCAAGTGTCTATTTTCTAAATTAGGTCCATGTCGATCTTGTCTATTTTCTATATTAGACTTTCTTTCTTGTCGTGTTTCTAAACTGGGGACTGGCCTTTCGTGCCACGACTCTGGATTGAGAATTGTCTTTTCTTTCTCTGTTTCTAGGATTGCAATATGCTTCTCTTGTCGAGTTTCTGGTACCGATATCGCCTCGTGTCTATCTAATGCAGGCTTGTCTGGTCTGTCTGGTGAGGAGATGTGCCTCTCGTCGCCCGCGAGTCGCTCCCTGTGCTCTAGGTGTGCGACGCGTCGCTCGTCTCGCTCATCGCTGCGGCTGTCCGCTGGACAATTCTCGGGATCGTGTCTTGCTTCGTGTTTGTCATCAGCTCTGTGTTCGGTAAGCGTTGTTCTGTCTTCGCTCGGTCTATCGGGTGGGGGTGCTGGTAAAGGTCTACTGTTGGACTGAGGGGTACAAGCTCGGCGGGGTTTTTCAAAAGCTCGGGGATCAGGCGGCACCTGAAATGAAAATATGAGTATGAATGATGAATACTAATAATAGCTATTGAACAAATATTTTTAGGTAAATAAATAATATTTGTATAATACTAGCTGCTCCTTATAAGCGTCAGACGATGATACGGTGTCACGGGTTTATAATCACTCAGCCGCGTTAACAATACATCGCCCGGTGTCGCTGGCGTGTGGGCGTCCTTAAACTGCTCCGCACCCATTTTGTAAGAGAAGGCAATAGCTTCACGGCACCCCTTTCCGCGGGTGCGGTGAGAACCAACCGAGGGATGCATCAGGATAGTGCGCAGCAGCGTCGTCCTGTGACTCAACCAGCATCTCCGGCAGTCTCCTCTCCATCAACCGGGGCCCACCATATCGGCGGATTGCGGGCAGCCGCTGCTCACCTCGTGCCTGGTGTCGATGAGGCCCGTGATGGTCTCCGTGGAGCCGGTGATCACGGACGTGAGCCGGTGCCGCGCGTCGGGCTCGGGCTCCAGCGAGGACCGCCTGCGGGGCTCTGTGCACAAGTTACGAGCTGTTGCACCGGCGCGAACGCCTCACCGGGCGGGGCGCACGGTGAGGCGTTCGCGGTGGGCACATCTGAGAAATAAGTAGGCCGTCAAATAATTAAATGTCAAGAGCTGAGCTGTCATCCTTTGACATTCACTTAGCGAACACTTGGGAAATTTTAAGTATGAAACGCCACACTGTTGGACAAAGAATTTTGATCGTGAAAATTTGACTGTATCAGTACGTAAAATTCGAGCGGCTGTTCCTCGTAGTCGGACCCCTTCCGAGAGCGCTGTGCGTAATCTAGTAGCTAAATTCGAGGCTCGCGGCACCGCGGCTCACAACTGACCGAAACAATACGCTCGCAATGGCCGCAGTGACGCAAATATAGCCGCTGCACGGCAACGTGTCGAGGGTGAGCGCGGAGCGTCGGCTCGTCGACGTCAGCAACGCATGGGCGTCAGCGGAGGCACTTTGCGCAACATTTTGCATAAACATTCATTCGAGTGAACATTCACGCTTATAAATAATAATTAAAGCCGGCCGACTATCGTCTGCGGCGCACGTTTGCGAATTGGTTGTTTGAATAACCGAACGAAAACAACGCATTTTTCAACAAAGTCCTCTTTAGTGATGAGGCCCATTTCCAATTAGCCGGTTATGTAAACAAGCAAACTTGTCGCATACGGGGCACAGAATTTACACACAGTCCACGAATGAACCATTACGTCCAAAGAAAGTGACCCTATGGTGCGACCCGTGGTCAGGCGGCATCACCGGACCGTATTTTTTGACCATGAGCAAGGTGACGGCGTTACCGTGATTTCTCTGCGCTACCAAACTATGATTCAGAGTGGGCGTACCCTGGGCAGTGGCCGCCGCGATGTCCTGCACGCTGGAGGCGGCCGCGATGGAAGGCTCGGCGGGCGACAGGCTCTTCCTGGGCGGCAGGGGCGGCGCGCGCAGCTCCCCGTACGCGTTCTCGGCGGGCGCGGGGGTGCGGCGCGGCGCGCGGGGGCTGTGCCGCGGGGAGGCCCCCGGCGAGCGCTCCGTCGGCCGCAGCGCCGCGATGGTGGACGTCGCCGCGTTGAACTCCGCCCAGTCCTGGGGGCACGCGTTGGCGCTAACCGTCTAGCCCGAATCGGGGGCGACGGCCCCCACGGCGGGCACGCTGTTGTTAGAGAGGATGTCGTCTTGTGGTGCGGGGGGGGGGGGGTTACCACGGCCGACTGCCGTTGGACGTCATCCCCGCAGCCCCCCACCGTCCACGCGAAGACGAGTGTCGCTGAGTTATCAACACGGTCCCACTGTTCTGCGCGCCTTCCGAAACACGGAGTTCGGCATTCTTCTGTTAGAATGATTGTCCCATCTAACGCCCGGCCGTGGGGTGCATCGCTCAACCCAGAGACGACTGAATGCTCAACACTGCTTATGCTACAAGGGCCCGCTCGCGCTGCGGTGAGCGGGGCGCGTCCGGTGGGCGCGGTGTCCGGCGGGAGGCGGGCCGGCGCAGACCGAGCCGCGGGCGTGAGCTAACACTGAGCGCGGGCCTGCCGTCAATACGCGTGGACACGCGGCGCGCCGCGAGCCCGCCAGCGCGCCGCGTGAACAGCTATTTCAGTGTTTGGTGTTAGTTTATGGCGATGTTCGGTGTGTGTTCGGTGTCGTTTCGTGTGTCTGTCGTCAACAATCGTCAACGGTACCGATAAAGTGTAATAAAACTGTGACAAATTGACATTAACAACAGATCGATCGTATTTTTTTAACGCAAACAGGCTGGCGGGAACCGTCTCCTGGTGGACGCGTGTCGTCGGACTGACCGCCGACACCCCAACAAACGATGACCGGTGCGTTGTGCCAACGTTTTATTGTTAAAACGACAGACGAACAGCACTGACGTGAACATGTGATTCGAGTCCCATTTATTCTTTTAATTTTAATTATCATTTAGTCTCTTCGTTTTCCTAGTAGTCCTAAGGGACCCGTGAAAATTACACGATTACCGGTGCAATTGCCGCAGATAACATTCAGAATGAAATAAAACATTCTGTAACATACTGAGAAGGAAAAATTTGTCCGATTGCCGCGGATTCAGCGATTTCCTTAAAATATTAAGTTCAAACTCGAACCACAGCGTCGGACGCCGAACAAAAAGCGTCACCGGGGCGCCGCGGGGTGCTCGCGTGACCGCGCCCACATCCAGCGACGACAGTGCGTGACTCCCGCACCAGGACGAGGCCCACCGCACGTAACCAACACTGTGCACGAGTTTTTGGCGAAAAACTCGACAAATCTCATTGACCAAGCACGGTACCCGCCGGACATGGCCGCCGTCTAACTTTTTCTGTTTCCTAAGCTAAAATAACAGTTCGAGGAAGAGGTTTTGACGCGACTGAAGCCGTAAAAAAATCCACTGAAGAGCGCACTCTGATGCGGCGGAGCGCACTGCGGGCGACGGAGCGCACTCTGATGCGGCGATAATTTTGATGTTATTTCAAGTTTCCGGACGCTTGTTACACCGTATTTATATATTCTGTATGTGAACATAAAAGATTCCCGACTAATTGACTCATTTCCCATTGGCCAGTGGACATTACTGAAACTTGAAAATTTGTCAATAGCTATTTTATGACGTAAAAACTCATTTCTAAGGACCCTTTTACTTTAAAAACCGCTCTGTGCGGCGGTAAACAGTTCGTGTGGCACGCGGTCATTCTTGAATTACGAGTAGAAACAGGGATGCACATTAAATTTAGATATTTAGGCCGCTGATATAAAATATGAAACGGCATTTTCGGAAAAGCTACCCGGAGGGTCAAGGGCGGGTGTTTGTACGGAGTTAAAATTAAAATTTTAAAGTGCCAATCGTAGGACTTTGTATTTAGACTGTTGTTAATAAAAAGAACATACGGCTTTCGGCATTTTTTGTAAAATCCACCCTCTATGGGGTGAAATGAGGAGTGCACGTTTATTAGAGAGTTCATTGAAGAATTTATTTTCAACTAGCTTTTACCCGCGGCACCGCTCGCGTGAACGTCGATTTTTCACTACATGAAAAGTCCTGACACAATCATAAATTTATATAAAAAAACCTTAAAAACCACTTTTACTTGACCCCGCGTACCTTAGAGGCGGCTACTAAAACAGGGATCAAGCTGTATCTTCAATTCTACTGGACCGATTTTAATGAAACATACCGCATTATTTAAGTCTGAATAATACCTTTAACACTTACAGTTTGACCAATATCTATTCACCGTTTTTGCGTGAAGCCCGAACAAACAAAGAAACATCGACGGATTTTGTTTCGGAAGCCCTCAATTAGTCGATCGGAGTGGTTTGTTTTTAAATATCTTCGATTTTTAATAATTTGACATTTAACAATTTTATAATTTATTTTCAATGTTAGAAATCTGAAAGTAAGTATTTGAACTGTTATAGCAGAAGGTACTAATTTCAGCGTTTTTTGTAAGACGCGTTAATGAGCGCCCGGGCGACGCAGCGCGCCGCGCACAGCAGCCAGCGGTTAACAACGGTATTAGGATACACATTGCAGACGCAGTCCTTTACAAAAATAAAAATAAATAATGGTGGAAAACAAACAAACAAAGCGCACGTCACCAAGTGTATATTTTCAGCATCAGAACTGGTGCACTCGAAATAAATAGATCAGTAATGAGCCGCCGCCATACAACTACCGGCGCAGGCGCCGGGAGGTGCGAGTGGGCGGCGCGCGCCTCATAAGTATGCATAATCGTGCTCACTTACATCAATCAATGTTCGTCGTCGATCGGCCCCAGTCGTGTTATTACATCGGATCGTCTGTCTTATAATGTTCATTGTTTTCGTAGCTACGCCGTATTTTTCCATTTTGGAGTACAAGTTTCGTACCATCGTAAAGTACGATTTCATATATTATTTTAAAAAACTTAAGAAATTAAAGCTAAAAACATCCTTAATAGTGAAGAATAAAGTTTAGTTTTGGGTTGTTTCGCTATGAGATTAGTGATGTAGTCAAGTTGCGCACTGGTTTTATCGATATCAATTACTGTATCAATGTACTTAGACACAAAATATATACAAAATTTATGGCTTGTACTCGTAATACGCGTGGGCACTATCTTGACGTAAAATCACTACCTTGAATATTTAATAATAACAAATAGTCAACGTTTGATTTACATTAAAGCATGAATGTCGGGTTTCCACTATATGGAAATCCCCTAAATAATCATAGATTTAAATGAAAACTCTAAGAACCATTTTTACTTGAGCTTTTGTATCTTAAAAGCGGCTACTAAAACAGAGATCAGGTTGTATCTTCATTTCTACTTAACCGATTTTGATGAAACATGCTGCAGTATTTAAGTTGAAATACTATCATTATAACTGCAATAGTTTTACCAAAATCTACCCGCTGGTTTTTGCGAGAAGTTTAAACAAACAAAAATCGACGGATTTGGTTTCAGAAGCCTTTATTTTGTCTATCTGAGAATTTTTAAATATATTTGATTTACAAAATGACATTTAACAATTTTATAATAGTAATGATTAGGGAAGATGTCTATCTATTACGAGACTATCTTCTTCTACTTAGCATATACCCGAGCTTGCCACGCGAGGATCTGCTTTTTTTTCAGGGGACGTGGCTGTGGGGCGGGTTCAGACGACCGACTGCCGTCGGACGTCATCCCCGTAGCCCCACAATCCCTGCGACGACTAGTGTCAGAGCGACACTAATCGATCTACTACGAGGTGATGTCCAGCTGTAAATATGACTGGGCTGACATAATGATGATAATGACGATTTACATTACCTAACTAATTATATAAATAATATGTACATATATTTACTTTGTTTGACCTGTCTTTTGTATTTACTTAACGCGTACCAAAATCAGCTATCGATATCGATAACCATTTAGTGTGTCCTTCACTGGCCGAATAGCGTTTTTCTTTTACCGATAGGGATAAGTGCGATATAATAATTAATATTTTACTTAGGAAATTAGGACCATAATCGCATTCGCTGAAAAATGTCGCCATCTATTGTCGAGTAACGGAACTATGATGGAATATAGTAAAAGTTATCCCTAGCTTGCCCGTTGATGACAAAATGTCCAAACAACTTTCTACGATATAGTAAAACAAATTTTTTGTCAATTGTTGACAGTATAATGTTGAGTATAAGATTGCGTGATTTATACCAGTTTTGCGTACGGTAAAGAGGACCGGTCAAAAGAACTGTTCACCGGTAGTGTACTGTTTGATTTACCATTTCTTAGTGTCGGTTCGCCGACAGCGGCTACCGCGCGCGCGCGCCCCGCGCCCCGCCCCCGGTAGTCCGCGCCGCCGCCGTCGCACACGATTCACTTATCAACTCTAGTATTAACACGCCGCGCGCGCCGCGCGGGCGCACTTCGGTTGTCCAGTATATTATTTACGGCGGCCATTATATGCCCGGCGTATATATTTTTTTCATATTTCATTTGATTTGGCTCAAATAAGTCAATATTTACTTTTTATCTCTGAATTAATGGCGGGCCGATACGGAATGCGTTAACACCGAATCCTTACATGTCAAGTGTGCAGTTTAAATAAATAAATTAATGGGCACTACTGGTACGAGTCACACTTGAAAGAAGTGTGAACCTGAACACCGTCAAAATAAGGTGCATTTTTATTAGCTGCGGAGACATTCTTTGGATTCGTGATCGCATTCCATTCGGTACGAATCGGTCCGACGGAGTCCGCGCTGCGGCCGGACGCCGCCGCTCACTGCCACTTATTTATTTATTCATTCTCGCCGCACGCGCCGACATGCGATGGCGTATTATTAAAAAGTTACCGCTGACGAGCTGATCCGTCTGTCTCCACCACTATCAAATGAAACTTTAAAATAAAAACTATGTACAAATATTCATGAATATAAAATAAAACCACCAATGTCTGTCGCGCGCCCCTCTCACGCGCCCCGCGGCCAGAGGCAGGCGCCCCTCCCCGCGCCGCGTCACCGTACCATATATAATGCGACGTGTCCGCGGTTTTGGATCAGTCACACACACATACGCATATAAAAAAATATTATATTGCCTCTGATCACCGTGTAGCTCGCCCACTGCTCTACCTCCGGGCCCGACCCACGCGGCCGCCGCCCCCGCGCCTGCTGTCGTGCGCGCGCCGCACGCGCCCGCACTCACTCGGCAGTGACGTCGTGCGACGGGCCGCCGTGCGCCCGTAACGGACTCTCATTATTTATATATATATGGCGAGACAAAGAAGGACATCTATATTGGAAAGTTTCCTCTTAAATTCAGATATATGCAGTAACCACGTGTCATCAATCATTCTCCCCTCTCCTGTTCCCCGGAGCGCCACCCTGAGCCAGCGACAGTTGTTAATTCAGGAAATATGGCTGTCGCGCTTAAGGTCGATAAACTGTGAGCTTATAATTCAAAGTGAACGCATGCAACAGTAGAAAAACATTTTTATTTGCAGTGAAGCGGCGTGGGCTTCGCGTGCGCCTGCACTCGGAACAACGTGCGCGTGTGCGTGCGCGTGCGCTGCGAGAGCGGGACGTCCCGCACTGTCATACCATTCCACATGCAAGAAAGAGACAAAGGAACTAAGAGGCAGTCGCACAAAACCTGTTCGTCGTGTCGCGCTGACGCATGTTTTGTCACCATTATTTTCTTTATAGGTAGGTCTCCTGGTCGAATGTTAGAGCACAAGCCTCTTATCACAAAGTGTAACGTGTCACAAAAAATAAAACTACAAGAAATAAAAAGAAAAATAAATTTAAATAAAAATCCAAAACAACGGACATTAGCAATCGTAAATAATAATAATAATAAATTAATTAATACTTATTGCATCGACTGCACCGCACACAAGAGGAAATCACAAACAAACACCAGCAGCGACCGGCGCGAGCTCGCGCGCGTGCGCACGGTAGCGGCTCCACTGCGGGACAACGTCCCGAGTGAGTGCCACTCGCACGCACGCGCGCGCGCGGCCCGTGCCCGTGCGCCCCGAGGCACTGCACTATGAACATGGGCCCCGTTTCGCAAGTTAAATTCGAGTAAACAAATCGATCCTCTACGTTAAAATACAGGAAAACTAAAGAATTATACCACTTAACGAGCGGAGCGTCACCTCTGCAAATGAGTGTAGAAATTAACGGGGGCGCCACTGTCGATAACATACCGATGGAGTGTGGCCAGTGAGTAGAGACTGGAATTATTAGCAAAACTTTTTATATGGCAATACTTAGTGTTATAACGTTCAAAAATTTTCCCTTAATTACAGAGTACTTTCAGCGGTAATAATACAGGATAAGATATAATAGTGAAACGCAACTATATAACTGATTATACCATTACTGTTATTTCATTATCAATCGGGTTTCAACTATTCATAAAAAAAATCGCTTCTTACATACTACTAAAGTACACATTCTATTATATTTAAAATATCTCGCAGAAATAATTCAAGGGAGTTACAAAAAAACGGGGAGAACCGGAATCAATCAATGGCATCACTAATATTTACAAGATACTAACGGTCTGATTCATAAAAAATCCTTACCAAAGACTTAATACGTTCAGTAGTTAAAATACTCATTAACCCTTATAACCCTTCTGTAAAAATCATCATTCATAAATCATCTGTAAACCCGCATTAATTAAACCATCGATAACATGAGAATTAGCATTATTATGTTGTCACCTTGACAAAAATCGTATCGGTTTTATTAGTACTCTGTGAAATAAATACATAAAAAGTAAATACTGACAATTTGACAACCAACTGACGTTTATCTTTGGTCAAACGCCATAAACCAAGAAGGAGTTAACTCGAGTGAAGCGTCACTTGAAGTTTTATTTTAACGTTTTATATTAGTTTATTGTGATGTTTAATATATATGAATTTGGGCTTGCTTTGTGTGTTAACCGTTAATAATAGTGAACAATATTGAAACATTGGATCTCAGATACCGGGCCATAAAATATTATAAAAAAAACCATGGAAGAAAAATTATAAATAATTTAAAAATTTAATATTGTCATGTGCTATTTATTATATTGTGTGTAAATAAAAAATAACATGAGCTATTTTCTACTGATTTTCAAACTTCTATGATTCAGTAACAGATCAACACGTCAATCAATACTTGTCTAAACTAAACAATATCAGCTGTTAACAGGCGGCCATATTTTATAAAGGTTAAAATGGGTTTACAACGCTTGTAAAGCAGGGTCCGGCCTTCTGTAAGGTGTAGAGAGTTTACTGAATAATTACTGAACGTTTTAGTACTAATATGTGTTTATGAATAATACTTAAAACGACCTTATAAACCTCTTGTAAGTTTTATGAATCAGACCGTATTTTTCTAATAATAAGATTGCCATACTGATATTTTTTAAATTTACCGCGCCATTTCAGTCTACTTTCAATGGCCACACCATAGTTATTACGAAGACCATGTGTATTTTTCAATGCAATTTAAGCATTAAATTGTATCGGTGGCAGTGCATTGTTGCCAATAAATAAATGTAACTTTAATTCCGTCACTAAACGCACTCGCCGCGCCGCGCCGCGCCGCGCCGCGCGTGCCCGTGCATCGGGGCCTGCGGAGACCAACTGCACGTTTTCAATATTGATTTTTTCTTGTAAAACTATAAATTTTTGAGTGGCAAAGGTCCTCCTTTTAATTTCAAATATTTTTACACTAAGGCTTGTACATCTTTTTTCTTTACTTCTTACAAATGTATTTATGTATCTGTTTGTATACAATAAAGAATAAATAATCTATGCCATATATGTATACCGCCATCTATGGACAAAATATTTAATTACTTCCTTTGGCCACTCGAGCGCTGTCACTTTAACCGATTGTAACAGTTTGATAAATTAATATCAACAGCGAGCGCACGCGCCGCCGCCGCCGCCGCATCCGCCGCCGCTCGTGACTCGGGCGTTACGCGACACCGCGCCGGCGCGGGTGCGCGTTGTACGCGAACGACGTTCGGTCTTAACGTTTTACAGGTGAACACAATCGAAGCGGATGTACGATACGTGCCATTACGTAAATAAGTGTCTTATTAAGTTTATATTAGTGGTAATTCTGCCGTAACACTAAATTTAGACTCTCCTGTTCTCTTTCTAATACCAAACGCCAAAACGAGATAGCAAACATTTTTAGCGAGAACCAACCTACAAGTCTGTCAAAAGGTACAAAAAATATTGCGTTTTTGAATATCTTCAGTCGGTATCACGTCAAATTCTCTTAATTTTGATGTGTCTAAACAAAACTGACAGCATCGAAATTATAGCTATCTCGTTTTGGCGTTTGGCATTAGAAAAAGATAGGGAGAGTCTAAGTGTAGTTAAGTTCTGTTACAGCAGAATAACCACCATTACGCATCCGCCGCACGCTCCCCAGCCGCACACCACCGATTAGTTCTCAAAGCGCACGCGCATATGATTCGACAGGTGTTCACCGGCACACGGACTTTTTCGATTGTGAAAATATACTAATGCGGATTTCTGACCAAAAATTTAGTAATTATTGAAATTAGAAGAAAAATTTTGAACGCTGACTAAACTGAGGGGCGCTTCAGCGGGTCGCACGGTGGAACAGCGGGGGGGGGGGGGCGGCGGCAGAGCGCTGCGACGGTCACTCGCACAGCGTTAGAATTCGTTCAAGCTAGACGGACACATAAAAGCCAAGCCTCATGTTTATCGTTAAAAACAAACGAGATGATAAAGCTTCATGGCGGTAAGCGAGCCGCGGCGGCGCGCCGTCCGGGCGCTCCGTGCACGGCCACTGCTGACTGACACCCCGGGCGCGCGGCTCGTGCGCGGGCTCTGGGCACTACTCGCGAGCTCGGAGACGAGCGGCCTCGCGCACATTACCGCACAAAAGTTTTCCTCGTATACATATATATATACACATGTTTTTCGTATATACATACACACGTTTTATATAAATTAAGTACATTAAATTATATTTAAACGAAATAACGGATACAGTTATGTACACACCAAAATAAATAAATAAACACACGCGAGCTGCTCATACACACTCCTTAACGACAACGAGAACGCGTGGCGCGAGGGCGCGCGGCGGACGCACCGCGAGCGGGAGGGGCGGGGGGGGGACACGCGGAGTGAGGGACAGAGGGACAGAGAGTTGGAAGAAGATAGATGATAATGGGTTATTTTCTTGTGATAAATCTATTTCATTTTATTTAACCCTCGACCGCGTCGCGCCGTTGCCCGGAGCGCCCCCCCCCCCCCCCTCCCCCGGCGGTGCGGTCGCGGCGGCGCACTCTCACAACGCACACACACTACGCATGCGCAAGCACTAAGCATGCGGCGGGCTCCCGCGGCGCCTCTGCAAAACAAACACACGTCCACGTTACACGTACATACGTATACGCACAGAGGTCGCGGCGCGTGCGCGTGCGCCGGCCGCCCACCACCCGCCTCTGTGCGGCGCGCGGCCGACCGCGGTCTAACGGAACCACACGCGACATTTTTTTCAAGCGAATGTTAATATCGTAATAATTATTAGCACAAATGGGTGTCGCGCGGCTACCGAGCGACCGCGCGGGCGCCAGCGCTCGGCCGTTACACGGACACACGACACACGTACAGATACATGCGGACACAATGATGCAAAGCGACAGCGAGCACGGCGACACGCGGCGCGCGTCAGGGAGCGCGACAGGGAGCCGCTCAACGCGTCCTAGTCGTTCCAGTCGACTGCTAAATGATGCTGATGACGCTGAGATATGAGGGCGCGCGTGCCCCCGTACGGCAGACCACCCGGTGCCCGTGCCGCAGGCCCGGCGCGGGGACGGTCCCGCGATCCGTGTACCCGTGTGAGTCCGCGGCGCACGCGCCCGCTGCCGGAGCACGTGTCGCCGCGCGGGGCGCTACGAGTACCGCCCACTATATCCCCAGCACACATTATGCGCGGTGTAGTCGCCACACAGCGCCGCGTGCGCACGTGTCGCGCGCTGCTCCGCGTCGGCCCGCGACCGTTCGTTGTTTGGACAGCCCCGCGCTATATCACAGCGTATAATAATGTTTTTTCTTAATTTTCTTGTTAATGCGATTTTTTTTTATTATTAATTTAATGTCTTTTATTCTAAAAAAATAACACGTTTTTTAAGTCACTGATCACTGCAAAAAACACCATTAACTGTGACCAGTGCCGAGTGCTATTAAATAAATGATCCAGTCATAATAATTCTTCTGCTATATTACACTGAACGGTGCGTTACAAACGAGCCGTTCGCGCCCCGCGCCCCACCGACCGCGTACGTGCGCAGGAGAGCGGCGCAGCGGGCCGCCCACTGCCACACTAAATCGTCTTCACCAGCAGGCCGCCGGCGCCCCGCGGTCTCTACGCCGTGTTGATCTCCACGCAGACCTCCGACTCCCCACGATCGTGAAACACTTCCGCGACGTATCCGAGAGGTACCGAGCACCCCAATCCGCTGGTGGTGGCCGCTACCTACGAACCCGATCGGGACGCGGTCCCGCGTTTCCGCCGTCCCCGACACGTACTGCACAACCCCCACGACCCCATCACCCTCGCGCTTCTTGACGCGAGTCGGACCGACGCGTCCCGATCCCCCAGGTATCGCCCCGCCCCGCAACCTGCCTCCTCACCGAGGCCCGCGCCCCCGATGAACCCCCCACGGCGGCCGTCCAAGCCGAGGCTCGAGACCCTCTCGAGGTGCCCTCGCGCTAGCCGCCCTCTTCTCAGCCGCACTTCGCGCTCGCCACCTCGTCCGGTGACGCCGTAAAGCCTCAGGGCCAACAGCAGCTCTCATTATTAAAAAAAGGGCGGCCATTTTCTCGTCGGTCGCGTTGGAGGCGACGGCGAGTCGCTGTCCGTCACAGTGTCGATTTTGTAATTAGTTTGTCATTTGCATTTTAATATTTAAAGTCCGGCGAGTGGCCGGCGCGCCGCCGCCGCCGGCCACTCGCCGGAGCCGCAATTCATTTTCATTTCACCAAAGGCGCATTTCAGGAGCCGTTTTCATTCACGCGAAGCGGACTGTCATTCTATAACCGTGTCCGCGATGGCTGAACCCAACCGCCGCTGTTGAGGTCTTTTCTGAAAGCGGGAAAAACGACGGGTAGGGAAAGGAGCGCGTGTGTGGCGTGCGGCGCGGCACCTCGGGACGTGGGGGGGTCGGGTGAGGGTCAGCACGGGCGGCCGAGTCGCCGCCCTGCTGCGGCGCATAGTTACCTCGGAGTCGTCGAGGTCGTCCGCGAGCCCGTTGAAGGCGCTCCTTGGGCACCAGCCGTTCGCGGCGCCGGGCAGCGTCACGTCCGCGCCTGGGAACACGCAACACGTGGGACACGAGGACTTCCAGACCGCTGCGGAGTGCTGGCATTGGTCGGGAGCACGTGACGAGCGCGCCCGCGCGCCCTGCGGCACGCGGCGGCGGGTCGTGTCCGGGCCGCGCGGCGTCCCACCATTTTTATATCAGAGGTTACTTTTAATTATTAATTAAATTTGTCAACTAATCCTTATTAATTTGCTGCTAAAGTAATTTATGTAAAATAAATGGAACTTCAGACATAAAGTGCATGCGGTCGACCGCACACCGAGCTTCACCGATGGCACCGGTGTACAGTGACACGCGTCCGCAACACGACCACAGTCTGCGCGCATGTCACCGTAAAATGGTTGTGTGGAGCGCCATTCGTTGTCGACCGTACACTTGACAAATAACCAATAGCACACGAATACGAACGGGAGCCCACCACACGTCCAGTGCATGGGTCAGTGGGTCCGTCTCCGAGGCGTCGCACCGGGCGCACCTCCGCACGGCGACCTCCTCTGTAACCCTCCGCCGTGCACCCTCCTGTCAAGCCACTCCTGATGATGCTCGAGGACACTGAGAATGAGCGGATTTCGGCGAGTAAAATGTTCTATTGCGATTTTGTGTTTCGTCCCGAAAAGTATATACGTGAACGTGAAGACAGAGCGTTGTTCGTGGCGTGTCTACTATAAAAAAAAACACGGATCAAAACACTGGGCACTTACAGTGAAGTGACGGACAACAAACACATTATTTGTTTACTTTTTAGAAGTTAAGTGTGTCGGGGTTTTTTAAACTTTTAATTTAATTTTTATTTCAAAATTTATAAATTGTTTTTTTTTTTATAGTAGACACGCCACGAACAACGCTCTGTCTTCACGTTCACGTATATACTTTTCGGGACGAAACACAAAATCGCAATAGAACATTTTACTCGCCGAAATACGCTCATTCTCAGTGTCCTCAGTCATCATCTATCTAACACATACTCATTGAGACCATTTTTATGAGTTCGAACACGCCATATCTGCTGTACTTGTTGAGGAGTCGGGTATTCCGCAGACTACTCAAGATATATCCTCAGCTGAAGGTTGCCACATCTTAGAAATACCAACGAAGTAACAGTAGATCAAAATATCTATCAATTAGACAAGTTGGTAAGAACCTTTTGACAAATAGGAAATGAGCTGATAGTCTCCAAACTCCTGGGCAGATAAATTATAACTAAGAACCATCTCGATTATATCAGCTATCAAATAAAAAAAACCATCAAAATTGGTCCATTCGTTTGGGAGCTACGAGGCCACAGGCAGACAGACACAGACACACATGTCAAATTTATAACACACTTTTTTTGCGTCGAGAGTTAAAATACTACTCAGATCGACTAATTAGGGCTTCTGAAACCAAATCCGTTGATGTTCGTTTGTTTGTTCGGGCTTCACTTCGGTGTTAGTTTTACAAAAGGTAAAGGTACCATTCCGACTTAAATACGGCGGCGTGTTTCATTAAAATCGGTCCAGTAGAATTAAAGATGCAGCTTGATCTCTGTTTCAATAGCCGCTGTTAAGACACGAGAGCTCAAGTAAAAGTAGTTTTATGGTTTTTTACATAAATCTATGATTGTTTCGGGATTTCCCGTGTAGAGATAAACCGACATTCACGCGGGCGGAGCCGCGGGCAGGATCTAGTAAGTTACACCCGGCCGGTGGCTCGCCGGTTCATCGGAGCCGTCGGAGGAGGTGTATACTCGTGTGGCGCACTCACCGGAGCCGTTGCAGCCCGAGGAGCCCGAGGAGCCCGACGAGCCGGACGAGCCCGACGAGTTGGACGACAGCGGCTTCACCGCGCTCTTCGTGAACCTGCGGCGCGACCCAATCACGCACACTTAGCGGAGGAGACGAACGGATCCGAACATCGGGGCCGCCCCTCGGGACGTTACGTCCACAACTCACAGCGCGGCGCGTGCGGCGGGCGACCGCCGGCGGCGCAGTGTGCGGCGTAGTGGCTCAGTCGCGGTCGTGTGTAGTTTATCTGTTTGTTCTAAAGAGCTTCATGTGGCAAACGATCGGTAACAATTCCGACGGTAAATTTCTGTATACTTTTAGAGTAATTGTTTATTTTTTTGTGAAAGGTCAATGACCAGGAATAAAACTTGATTACTTTGTTACTCCTAAAATAGTATTTTTTTTTAGGTTTTGTATCTTAAATAACGTAACGTTGCATTATCTATTCACATTAAAAACTGAGTAAATGTGTCTGTAAGAGATATTCTATAAGAGATATTCTTGATTTCCTCATTTTCACTTTTTATTGATATTTCATTTAACCTTGTTGCGGTCGCATTTCATTAAAAATATGTTCAATGTCGTTGTTTATTAAGTCCTAAAAAATTACACGCGACAATAAAAGGGGTAAGGAGAAAAAGCCTTTCTAAATAATTTAGAAATTTCTATGGAAACGAGGTCGTCAAAAACTAATAAAAATAATATATAAATAAATTTTCAAACTGTATGTCGTCACTTATCAGTATTTGTTCCGATGATCAGACGCTGTTGAAGACGTCGTTATCGTCAGTATCCCGGTTGAACTCATTAGGAGCATCACCATCGGATTATTGTTGCGGTGGCGGGTCGTTGTGGACAAGTACGTTATCCACGTGGGTTTTAAAATGCGCAGAACTTTGTCTGGAATAATAGAACGGTTTTTTTTCTTTTATGTCTATCTCCAATTGGCAGTAATAGTCGACAAAAGTGAGCCACAAGACTCTAAAGCCCGGTGACACAAGTCAGGGACAGTGGTTTCACAGTTGAATTTGACTCACCGGCTTGCTCGGAGAGCATCCCAATGTGTACGGAAATAGAGCCTATAATGTTCGCACCGTGTATTAATATTGTACGAATGGTGACGGACATACAAAACTAAAAATCTGTGAAGCTCATTTTATATTAACGTTTTGAAACAATTGTTTTATTTTTAAAAATACACCCTTACTATTTTTACAATGAATTATTTGGTTATAAAATCTTATGCATAATGTTATATAGCGAAATGGACGATCTTATTGGTGAACAGAAAAAAATGAATATGAAAATTAAATGTCCATAGAAAAGTTGGTGACAACCCTAAGCAAAAATGAAAAAAATAATATCTCGTTACCCCTTCAATTTTATTCGCTGATATTTTGTATACAAATATATTATTACATGTGGATTCTTTCCATTAAAAAGAAAAATGCGACCATTAAGAAATTGACCGGGGAAAAATAGTTTTCATTATTGGTAAAAACATTAATTATGTCCTAATTACCCGTGTTTTTAATGTAGTTAGTGACAAGGTTATAGCTATGAACTTATTTTACGAGAACATATTTTATTTATCCGCAAATAATTTATTTGAAAAAAGATATTGCATTTCTATGGTTTCTATGGGCTTTTCTCGAAAATCACAATAACTCCGAAAATAATTTAAAAAAACTGTCGGCGTTTTTGTCAAAGCTCTAAAATAGTTCCAACTATCAAATAAACACATAAAATACACATGACCGCAACTGAGCCAAAATAACAGTGCGCGAGCGCGCGGTCGGTCCCGTCGCGGTGTGGTTGACGGCGCGCGCGCACCGGTCGCGCACTCGGCGCTATCAGCGGTTGGTTATCACACTCAAATCATTTACGGCCGATATCATGTGGCGGTGAGCTAGAACCTCTCGCTGCGCGTAGAGTAGTGCCGGCGAGGGACCGCGCGTGCTCACAATCACTATCATGCGCATTCGTATACATAAAGAAAATAAATAAATTCAAGCAACAACCCGAGTGTGATTAAACCTTAAATAAAGCGTGTACCGGCCGGCGAGCGAGGCCGTACGCGCGCACCCTCGCGCCACGGACGCGACGGCGCCTGGCCGCGGGCCCCGCGTCGGGTGCGGCTCCGCACAGTTTATAAATTCCAATTGTTTCAATATGTTCCGTACGTTAACGTGCTGCGGGCGGATTTGAGAGACAAGTGAACATCGGTTTAGTTTTAGAATTCTTTATTTGCATTGTGAAGTATTGTTTCTACTGTATTGAGAGATAGCACAGCGCGGTCACAGATTATGTATTACTGCGGCTAGATATGCAGTCAAGTACTAATTTGCTGGCGAGAGCTTTTGATTTGAAAACTTCTGATATATTGCCAATCCCACACGGCTGGACTTGTTGCGTGTGAATATTCTCATTCTTGTATAAAATGTTTTCAATCAATATGGCAATGCAGTGCCCGTGACACTTTCATCTCACCGTCCCATACTTTGATATTATTAGTGACAACGATTATATTATAAATTTTCGTAGGAAACTTTCGAGAAGGCAGATCAAAAAGAGAGACTTGACGGAAAATTGCATATTATCGTACCTCACCCAGAGGGAGAGCATAAGGACTGCATAGTGCGCTCAAAAAGGAAAATCCTTGGAGAGAGAAGAGAAACGATTTACATTTGTAAAACATGCACACGACAACCTGGCCTACACCCGGGCACTTGCTTCGACAGATACCACACAAAGACAATATTTAAGCTTCGTTAGTTTATACAATAACAATCAATAAAGCGCTTTGTTTCTCATCATATTTTATACTTCATTCTTCCTCTTTCCTCATGGGGAGTAATCAGATGGGTTCTGGATAAAACAACAAAAACTTCATGAAAGTCGGTTAAGAGTTATCGCTTTGCCTCTAAAGGTCAAAGTTTGTATAGAAAATATCAGAAATTAATTCAGACCAGACTATTGGGAATAGGAAAAATTAATTCGGACCGCAAAGGGTTAACGCTCACTAGCCGGCCCCGCCCGCTCGCTAGCCGCCTTACGGGGAAACCGCCCGCGTTCACGTGACCTGACGACCTGACAAATTGTACGGCTGCGCCGCACAGACCTTACGCGTTGCGTAAGAACGTCTTTATTGGATCAGTGCTTACGACATGTTCTAATCGTTGTTATTGCACATGTCTGCGCCCACGTTCATGGCGCCACTGTACGGACTGGGCCCTAGCGGCGTGCCGCGGGCCGGCGCCTCACCTGACGTCCGGCGCGGCGTTGGGCGGGCGCGGCGGCACGAACGCGTCCACCACCACCTGCTCCGTGCCCTTGATCTCGGCGCGGCAGAACGGGCAGCCCTGCCCCTCCGAGTCCTGCACATTCGAGTGGGGCGCGGTCAGGGCGTGCGCCCCTAGCACTATCTGACGGAAGGCGCGGCGGGCGCCTGCAGGTCCGTCATGTAAAACTTGATCCGTGTAAATATGGCAGAGAGAAGGAACGTTGCAGAACCAAGTACCGGTAGGAGAAACCGTTATTAATATGTTAAATATAACGTCATAAATGTATACAAATATATACGTACATATGTAGCGACACATTGTGTGTAACTCGACTTCGCTTACCGCACAAAACATTGTGCCCGGGCGACTGGACGCGTTCGCGCGCCAGTCGCCATCCACCATTTGCATCGTCAGGTCCAGTAAACGGTAGCTACCATGGAGCCCAGAAAATTTGTTTCACCATGAAGACCTCCCTCAACCATAACCTTCCAAGGCGCCAAACACACACACATACATACATTAGTTTATTTCAACACACATTGTTTTTCTGTACTTTCAGTTCAGTATCCCTTGGTGTGGACATGTCTGTTCATATACTATCTATTACAAAATTGTTAAATGTCAAATTTTCAAAAATCAAAAATATTTAAAAGCAAACTATTCAGTTCGAATAATGGCTTCTGAAATCAAATCCATCGATATTTGTTTGTTTGTTCGGCCTTCACGCAAAAATCAACGTATTGATTTTGGTTAAACTTTTAGTTTTAAAGGTACTATTTCGACTTAAATATTACGGCATGTTTCACAAAATTGGTTCCGTAGAATTGATTATACAGCTTGATCCCTGCTTTAGTAGCCGCCGTTGAGGTAACGAGAGGTCAAGTGAAAATGGTTCTTAGGCTCAAAAGCTAATTTTTATAATTTAATAACAAAAGGCTGTAATAAAATTAAATTAAAAACGCTGTTAATGAGTTTCACGTTGGCACTGCACCGACGCCAGCGGCCGTCGCGCGCGCTCAGTGCGACCCGTGCAGAACTAGACACCGGCGCAAGCACCGCGCGCGTGGCGCGGCGCGGGCGCCCCCGGCCAGCGCGGCGGCGCGCGCAGCCCCACCTCCTCGGTGCTCACGCCACGCACGGTTCACACGAGCGACCAGACAGTGCGCAGTCGCCGCTGACGGCGAGTTGTGCCTCTCGAGCCACTTGTATTGCGGCGGCCTTCCGCGCCACAGTAACCCCGCGCGCACACGACAGGGGGCGCCACTGTCGAACGTGACGCGGCGGGCGGCGGTACTCACGATCTGCCAGGCGGTGAGGCACGGCGTGCACAGCAGGTGGCCGCACGGCTCGATGCGGACGTCCTTGTCGTTCTCGGCGCATATCTTGCACAGCTGGAACGTGCTGCCTGCAACGCGCGGCGCGCTCGTCAGTGACAATGACCTGATGCTGCGCGCACTTCAGTACAACACACGTCAAGTGTTCGGAACACAGATCACACATCAGAAGCCCTCGGAGGCCCACCGCCGATAAGGACATTCTCCTTTGAAAGGGGTGGGACACTATAATCACATCGGCCCCACACGGCCCCACAGGTCCAGCGCAGCGCCCAAGAGTCGGCAGCGTGTTACAGCCGCTGTACGTGTAACGTGTACACGAGTACGTCAGTGCGGTCAGTACCGCGCGCAGGCGCCGCCCCCGCCGACACGGGAACAGCTGCCGCGAGAGTGGGAGGCGATGGCGGGCATCTACGAGGGGTGATCCAAAAGTATTGATATTCGGTTATATCTAGTCCTCGTAAGAACCCAAAAACTACTTTTTTACTCGCTTATATACCTACTACTTTACCATAAAAAATTATATAAATAGGACACAGTTTCCGGGACATTCATTTGAATACGAACCGTCGAAAAGAAAACATCAAAATGGAGAAAAAAGAAATAAGAGCCGTCATCAAGTACCTCTGTTTGAACAAAATGTCATCCAAAGACATACACGGTGACTTGGTGGAAACGTTAGGAGACTGCTCCTCCATACTCAACAGTTGCGCGCTGGGCCAAGGAGCTTAAACTGGGCAGAACATCCACTGAAGATGAACATCGCGAAGGACGCCCAACCACGTTAAGTGTGCTAAGTGAAGTGAAATGTGCTAAGTGAAGTGTGCTAAGTGCTAAGTGAAGATAACGTGAAAAAAGTGGAAGATATTATGTTGGCAGATCGAAGAGTGACCATCAGATATGTAGCTGAGGTCACAGGGCTCTCATATGGTAGCATTCAAAGAATAATTACCAACGAATTGCATATGACAAAAGTCTGCGCGTTGGGTTCCAAGAATGTTAACTGACGAGCAAAAGGAAAAACGAGTCGACATTTCGAGGCTGAATCTCAAAAAGTTTCAAGCTGATAGGGAAAACTTTTTGTCGCGTTTTATGACCACTATACTATACATGTGAATACTTAGAAAGGGGAGCCACAATCACGGGCTCTTACTACGCAGAACAAATAAGGAGATTGCGGGAGGCAATTAAGGAAAAAAGACGAGGCAAGCTGCGAGCTGGAGTGCTGTTTCACCAAGATAACGCACCGTCGCACAAAGCTGCGGTTGCGATGGCTGCTATTCAAGAATCAGGGTTTGAACTGCTTGAACACCTTCCCTATTGACCAGATCTGGCTCCCGGTGACTTCTTCCTCTTCCCTCGGCTCAAGAAACACCTCCGAGGCATAAAATTTGAAAACAATGGCGAAGTAATATCCGCTGTTGAGGCGTTTTGGAAAGATCAAGAAAAAGATTTTTTTTCTAAGGGAATTTTAGGTTTAGAAAAGAGTGGACTAAATATATTGACTTGTTAGGAGACTGTAGAAAAATAAAAACAAATTTTAATCATAAACATTGTGTTTTGTTTTATATTGATTATCATTACTTTGGATCACCCCTCGTAAACGTCAGAGCCATGCTTTTCGAAACGAACGAAGCTGCCTGAAGGCTGCGCGAGCATCAATGACTCGAAGATTTAATAAATACTCTTCCCTTCTTCATCTGCTTCTCCTTCTTTTTCTGCTACAAAGTACTTTTCTCGTCATCTTCTGCTACTGCTGCCACTTAACTTCTACCACAATTTCTACCTATTTCTTCAGTACGCCTGAGCGTCGTCAGAATGCTGTTCCTGTACAGTGATGATGATGATGATGGTAGATCAAAGATGTAATTTCAAATTGTATTTTCAAATCGAAGAAACATTAAATGTATGAGTGTAAGGCTGCAGCCGTAAGTCAGACTGATGAAACGCGTCGGCGCACTGACCCATCTCGCAGTAGAGCTCGTACTGCTCCTGCGTGACCGTGATGTGGTCCTCGGCGGGCGAGATCACCGCGCTGCTCAGGTCCGGGTTCGAGTCGCGCCCGTCAGGGAACAGGTAGCTGCAACGAGTGCGCGCGCGCGTCAGCACGGGCCGCCGCCCCCGTGCGCGCGGAGTGACTCGCGCACCATGAAACAGTGCCGACTCACTCTTGACCAGTACTTTACACACACACTATCACGCCTTTGCGCCGGTTCGCCGGCGGGGAATTGAACCGCGGTCTTTAATGGCGTTTAATTACTAAAAATTTTAAGCAATGTAATAAATAATCCGAATTGTTTACAAAAAAGTGCTTTTAGAAAAAATTAATTTCAAAGTACCGCCACATTTTTTGACGTAATAAAAATTTTAACTTGTACAAAATACAGAGTTAGCGATATTAAATTTTTTAAAACAGTATATTCTTGAAAAATAAAAAAAAAACCATTTAAAAATGCACCACAGAAATTGTAAAAACAATAAATTGTGTTTTCTTATTTGTATAAATTATACTAGCTTTTGCCCGCGGACCCGTATGCGTAAATGTCCGATTTTTCTCTACATGACAATTCCTGAAACAATTATAAATTTATAAAAAAAGGCCAGAGAACCACTTTTACTTGAGCTGTCGTATCTTAACGGCGATTTCTAAAACAGGGATCAAACGGTGTTTTTAATTCTACTGGACCGATTTTATTGAGACATGCCGCAGTATTTAAGTCAAAATAGTACCGTCAGAATGCGACAGTTTGACCAAAACCTATGTTTTTCTATGTAAACCCGACGTCCGTCACCCAATGGCGTCCAGCTCGCCGCTCCAATTCAAGCGCGGTTCAAAGTGTCAACACGAGTGGCGCGTTCACTCGCGCCGTGCGACTGTTGGTCTCGCTCAAGGGCTGCGCGGTTGTTATTGGACTGTGTAACCCATCCGAGACCGATTGCACCCCCCTGTGTGCAATAATAATAATGTGCAATCGTCTTACTTATGCGAATTCACTTATAAATTGCGTGACTTTTATAGTAAACAACTTTTTTAAATTAAAAATGAACAGTATATAGAAAAAGAGACGTCTCCTGCGGGACCATGTTGGAAAAAAAATCGCCGTCTCGAACGGGGTCATCACCAGCGAGAGCCTCGCGCGCCCCGCCCCCGCCCCCGCCCCCGCCCGGCGGCCGCTGGGAACGTTCACGTACAACATGGTCCACGTACTCTCGTAATGTAATCATATTAATTGGGACACCGAAGGTCTGTTTGTTTAATAAACAACCACTTAAGGTCTGCATTGTGACTGCGGGAGGGAGTGGCGGCCGGAGGGAGTGGGGGGGGGGGATATTCTATTAAATCTAAATCGAGCGCGCGCGCGTGTCGTGTCCGTTTTGCGTTAGAACCGTACTGTTTGAAAGAGTTCACGGAAAGGTGCCGCTCTCACTTGACCTTGAGATCCTTATCGCGCCAAAAATACGCGCAACAGAAGTGAAACTTTTGGCAATTCAAATCGAGACAGAGAGGGAGAGAGTGATGCCATCTCTTTCTGTCTATATATTTGAGAAAACATCTTACATAAAAACGAGACCAGCGACATGTATGGACTAGTGCTCCCATCTCTCTCTCTCTGTACCCACGCGCCCAGTCTGTGTCCGCGCGGCGCGGGCGGCGCGTGTACTCACAAGCCCTCGCGGTACCCGTCGAGCAGCGCCTGCACCAGGCTCTTGTTCTGCGGGATGGTCTGCAGGATCTCGCCGTCCGCCGTCACGTACCCGATGGCCCACTGCCCGAGCCGCGTGCACGACAACCTGCGCAGCGCCGCGCGGTCAGCGAGGGGCGCGGGGAGCGACCCCAACGAGCTCGGTGCCCTGGCCGAGGGTCGGCGGGGCGCACCGGCAGGCCGCTCACAACTCTCCGAGTTATACTTCCCGTGGCGATTTATTCAATACTAGCTTTTAACCGCGGCTCCGGCCGCGTGAATGTCGATTTTCCGCCACATGGGAAATCCCGAAACAGGCATAGATTTATATAAAAAGCTCTAAAACCACTTTTACTTGACTTCTTGTACCTTTGCGACGGCTACTAAAACAGGGATCAAGCTGTATCTTCAATCCTACTGTACCGAATTTAATGAAACAAGTTGTGTTTAATTTTTTATTTACTAGATGGCGTTGTTCAATTTTTAGCACACACTTCGGTTTGTTTAGATAAATGCACAAACCTTATATTTGAT
>WUAW01003237.1:37260-49968 GCA_017165845.1 Thaumetopoea pityocampa | reverse complement strand
TATATATATATATATATATATATATATATATATATATATATATATATATATATATATATATATATGCATAGGTATTTTATTAAATTACTAAAATACTGCAATCTTAACCATGAAATAAAATATGTAATAAGTTTAGAATTGGTTAAAATATTTAATAATTTTCATTTAATAATCATGAAATAAAATATTGACGTAGTAATATCTACGTACATATGTATTTGATCGCGGCCGGCGGTCCGGATAATCGCGAATCCGTATAACTGAGGGCCGGATTATCGGAGTCTCTACTGTAATAAGTGTCATTGAAATATTAAGTTATAACTGGAAAACTAAGTTAGGAGAAGCTTGAGTAACTTCAATGTAGTACGTTTGTGTCATCATCATAATATCAGTCCACAAACATAGACTGCTGGCCATAGAGTTCCTCTAATGATCGCCACGCCTGCCTGCGTCCACCGATTGCCCGCGACCTTCACCAGGTCATAGGTCGATCTAATTGGGGATCGCACTATGCTTTCCAGTTCGGGGTCGCCATTTCAACACTTTAGGACCCCAACGCCCATCCGTTCTGCGAACTATGACCCCCCCACTGCCACATCAGTTTTGCAACCCTTTGAACCACGTCGAAGCCCATCTAGATTTTAATGAAGTAAAGTTTCTTCGAACGAGATAAAAGTAAACTGTCAGAATTTAAAGAATCCCTTTTGTCACTTCTACTGAGTTATAAGCAATATTATTCATTTATGCTTTTTTTTTGTCTTTCTAGACGTCTTACAGGGATAAGGGTATGAAGCCAGAGGCGGGGCGGTTTTTGGAATTCGATCACCTCACATTTTGGGTGACGAATGCAAAGCAGGTACACTAAATTTATTTGTTTTTACTTTTTGGGGCAAAAATGGTGGTTATCCGCAGCCCACAGTTCACCCCCGTGGGCAACGAGACGTGTCGGGTGGCGAACTACGACGCCGCTATTTTATGAGGTTCAAAAGTGATTAAAGTGTGTCATTGCGTACCCACGACTTAGTGAAGAGGAAAGGAAAAAGGATGAGGTAGGAAAGGTGTATTGAACAAGGAATATGGAATTTAGGAAAAGGACTATAGGATATGGGATACTACTACCTCGGAAGGAATAGGAAGAGACAGTAGTAGCTCGGGGGGTCGCTTACCCGTATACTTAAGTCTATTTGCCGGATAGGCTAAAAGACTAAGTATTCCCTGACCTAAAAATAAATAACATAATGCAATGTAATAACATAATATATTTATCTTTACATAAATCTAAATGACTACTATATCATGTAAATGCAACTCGAAGCGACCTAGTTGTGACGTTGTTGTTTATCTAATGTTAAAAAAGGAATGTGTATAAAATATAAAATAATGTTGCCATCTAAGTATTCTACATATTTTTCACCTAAATTAGTGTCAAATGTTGCCATAGTTAAGAAAATATTCATCAACATCATCATTAGCCCGTGGAAATTTATTACTGGAAATGAGCCTCCTCCTTAAAAGAACGTATTTGCCATAATCTCCACACTTGGCAGATGTCTCGGATATCGCAATAGATTTTGATTAAGTAACAGGATAACGCTGCTGCTCCTGGAGCATCCCCTAACTGGACCTCACAGCATCCACGGGAAGAAATGATGGACGCTATTATTATGCACAGAAAAAAAATTAAATCGAAAAATGTCGAATTTCGATAAAACTACGTGTCTGGCAGCTGTCAATAATGACAACTTGTAGCCACGCGTCTTTCAATAACTGACACGGGAAATGTTGAGGTTTTCATGAAATATTGGCTAACGATACGATGAATCCATCTTTCATAATAACTGAAAATGTCTGCTATGTTTTCTCGAGGACCCGGACAGATCTACATATTATTTAAAAAAAACGATAAATGTCATATTTTGAAAATCAAAGACATTTAAAAATTCAAATCCATCAATGTTTGTTTATTTGTTCGAGATTCACGCAAAAACCAAGGGGTAAATTTTGGTCTAACTATTAACCTTAAACGTATTCCAACTTAAATACTGCGGCATATGTCACCAAAATCGGTCCAGTGGAATTGATACAGCTTGACCCCTGTTTTAGTAGCCGCCGCGTGCCGTTAAGATACGAGAGCTCTTACCACCTAAGAAGTTGTTTTGATTTTACTACCCTACTTATATTTAAATTGTCGGTTAAATAATGACCTCCTATAAGCTGTTATAAGCTGTACATCCTAAATCATCTTCTAAA
Source organism: Thaumetopoea pityocampa (assembly GCA_017165845.1). Lineage (NCBI taxonomy): Eukaryota > Metazoa > Arthropoda > Insecta > Lepidoptera > Notodontidae > Thaumetopoea > Thaumetopoea pityocampa. Next base: position 47,718 of record WUAW01003237.1, on the reverse strand, counting down.
ATACGCGACATGGTTCTAGGTGCTATATTCACTTCCCGATAAAATCTTTTGCTTTCGGACAAGATTTCTTCGAATTTTATCCTGGACTGTTTTGATCGCCTGTTTAGTACGAATACTACATGAATAGGCAAACCTGTTTCGCAGGCGCAATGTACGTCATGTCCGATAAATGTAATGATTATTTATTTCATTTATTTATTTACACTTCACAGACCAATAGCATAGAGGCAGACTTAATGCCTAAGGCTGGTTTCACAGCTGTGCCGGCGTTAGACATACGAGCCATCCGTACACGGGCCGCTAGTCCGTGTAACGCCCGCAGTGCTCTTAAACGAGTAGCCAGTTTAACAGGAGACATTCGAATTACGGGCGGCGTGTTCCACCTGGGACCTGTTCCGTGCGGAGCGATCCGTGCCGCTGTGGAACGATGTTGTAGCTAATCACGCGAGACTCCACTCCGGGAGCCAGTACCCGGGGCCCGTACATGTCACCCAGATAGCTCTGTAATCAGCCTAACGCATTTTGTATCAGTCAATCTTAAGATGATGCTAACATCAGATAAAATATTGTAATTACCAACTGGTAGATAATGTTCGTACATAAATATTTGGGTCGGAGAATATAATCTATACTATTATAAAATTGTTAAATGTCAAATTTTCAAAAATCAAAGATATTTAAAAACAAACTACTCAGATCGACTAATTAAGAGCTTCTGAAACCAAATACGTCGATCTTTGTTTGTTTGTTCCGGCTTCACGCAAAAACCAACGGGTAGATTTTGATTAAATTATTACAGTCTTAAAAATACTATTCCGGCTTAATTAATGCGGTATATTTCATCAAAATTGGTCCAGTAGAATTGAAGATATAGTTTCATCCCTGTTTTAGTAGTCGCCGCTTAGATACGAGAAGTCAAGTAAAACTGGTTATAGTCTTATATAAATCTAGGATTGTGTCGGGATTTCTCATGTAGCGGAAAACCGATATTTATGCGGGCGGAGCCGCGAGCAAAAGCTAGTGAGGGAATATAATAACTGATTGTCATATAATAATAATATTTTTTATTGAAAACGTGAGTACCTGCTAGCGAAAACATCATTTAATTATTCAGCCACCACACATACGTATTTATACTGCGACATTTGTTTATGCGGCATTTGTTTATATTAAATGACTAATAATGAGTTGTAAATTAAAACACGTGTTATAGGCGGGTTTTTACAAATCAGAATATTGTAAAACTATTATGTCTTGTGTATCGTGAAACAGCGCTTGTCCTGTGGATGACCATCCGATTGCGCCAGGCTCCTGCTATCCCTCCCGCAATGGGGATATATCACAATCATCACATTTAGTAACCGTCTTAATGATCGCAGTAGATTTCGGTTGAATCGTAAAATTCTTGGCCCTCAGTGGGTGCTTCAATACTAAGGATCACCAATATTTTCTTAAAATAACGCATGACATGACTCATGTACTGCCTCGCGAATAGCTTGGATGATTGTTAAAAGTATTGACGCCCGGTTCGCTCATAGATTTCGTCTTCTACCTTGAGGATGATTCCCCTCCAGCCTGCCCAATGAGATTGATTGATTGATCCAAAATTTTAGAGCATTAACTTCTACTCAGAATAGTTCGTTTTGTTCGACGTTCCTTGCTGTTGAACTCCCCCAGTGTTGAAGCGTTTGTCCTCTGGACCTAACCTTATGTGAAGTATTTAGTGTTAATACCTCAATACGCTTCGAAGTCCTCAAACCCGCTGTTTTAAAAGTATTGAAAAAATCAACGCGCTCAGGAGATTAGTTCTACCCAGGAATGGTATGTTCGTATCACAACTTTTGAAAGAAATCTAAGTATGTGCGAATTGCGTTTGTGTTAACCCTCAGAGCGCGAACCGTCGATAGATCGACTCTCTATAAATGCGTATAAAGTGCGGAGCATCGGAATACCGACTATTGCGCAGTTTGATTATAGGTGTCGACCTGCACGGGCGTGTCTTTATTAATTAAATAAATACAGTTATAGTGAATAATATGTTTGATATGTCCCTTACACGTAACAGAAAGAGTTACGAAAATCCATCTACATTTGAGAAAATTATTAAGACTCTGTACACACTTAATTAATAAGGTACTTTTTTTTCAAAAATCCTTTAGCAATTTATGCAAAATATGTGAAAATAAGCTCAGCACTAAAAGGGTTAATATAACTTGTTTTCCGTGAAAGGTAACATCCTGAGTAAGAGCCATACTTGAAGTATGGCGCTCGCTTCCTACCAAATTAATATCTAGCACCTCTTCCATGATAATAGGCGAAAATGTTTTTTTTAACATAAATATGTATAACTTTAGGCTGCCAGCTACTACATAACGAGGTTCGGGTTTCATCCACTTGCCTACAAAGGCCTGGAGACCGGATCCAGGAAGATTTCATCGCATGCTGTTAAACTGAATAAGGTGAGTGCAGTTAAATGAATATATTCACAATTTTTTTTCTCGGTGAAATTTTGAATACAGACCTTTAGAGAGTGGATGCGAGTGACTAATGGCCGCAAACCGCACATAACCGTTGTGCCGTGCCCTCGACACAGCTCTACGCGTCATACATTTTCTGCACGAAAAAAGTAGATACATGTATCACTTACATCAAAACTGTGAAGAACTAGTTGGCTATGATCGAGATTTGGTCTACGTAAACATAATACACTTCATCATCGCTATCGTTATCGAAAAAAAAGCATTTATCCGTTAATAATTATTTCATATTTTACCGTGAATAGGATTTCCATTTAAATGTGTTATACGCCCGTGTTAAGAGATCCTGCTCCTCCTCAGTTGAAATTAAATGTATTTGAACTGCAATACACTAACCAGCCCCTGGCGAAATCCACTGCTACATATGTATGAAGAATTTGCCATAATCTGCACATTTAGCAGGCGTCTGGGAGATCGCAGTAGATTTCAATTGGATAACGCTGCTACCCTTAACCTGGTACATCTCGTTACCGCTGGCTCTCATCGCATCCACGGGAAGAGATGGGGTGACGCTATTATTATGCCGGCGCCACATGGCACACAATAAGGAACTAAAACTGACAGTATTCGTGAACACTTCTGTCCTCTCGCCCCAGATTGTCTTCGTTTTCCAAGCGCAATACGAGCCCGAGGAGTCAGAATTTACGAACGAGGTCGCGTACCACGGAGACTTCGTAAAGGACATCGCTTTCACAGTGGAGAATCTGGACTATATAGTGGCATACGCCGAAAGACAAGGTGCCAAGATCATAAAGCACATCTGGGAAGAGAAAGACGAGAATGGAGTTATCAGAATGGCTGTTTTGAAAACGGTACGTAAGGATAATGTAATAACATTGTATAGAAAACCCACACCGTCCAATCATGCAGACGGCGTTGTTATATTGAATATCACAAATGAAATTAAATTTGGACTTTCATTGTATCGTAGGATAATACTTCTACACCGGATAGGATAATGTCTCTTTCAACCCATTTATACGGGATAAATGGTAGGCTCCACACGCACACACGTGCACGCATGCACGCGCACGCGCACACGCACGCGCGCAGCACGCGTGTGTGCACACGCACTCACACACAATAATAAGTTAACATTTGCTATAATAGCCCTGCACTGACCGGGGATTGTCCTCAAGCGCATTCGTACAGTGCACAGTGACAATCGTCGGATGGTGTCACATTACATGTCACACTGAATTGTCAAAAGGGCCTCTTTATATTGGCTAAGGCCCTATGAGTGCCTTATAAAAGTCCGGATCACTATTGACCTGAGATTTATGTTGTTTGATAAACATAATAATATTTATTTATTCCACACATGTAGATACTTCAGAAATCATAATATTAATAATAACATACGAGTCAATAAATTTGATAATTTTATAAAATTTTATAATAGTTTTAAATGGTTTCAATAATTAATTACTCTATTGGCAGTACTCTTTTTAGTTACTCTATTGGCAAGTCAAGTCTTTTTTGCAATTACAGTTATATTGTCTTGCGATCTGGTGTTTGGCATACACACGCACTCACGCACACACGCACGTGTCTACAATCTATTAATTATATCTAAATTTTTCGAAAATCTCACTTGCACTTTTAATAGACAAAGAAAAATATATTTTCCAACATTTTATTATAACATATAAGAACTTATTTTGTGAATAAACTTATTTTAGGATTTCACTATACAAAAATATTTAATAATGTTCGGTGTCAGGTTTATATAACAGATTTAATCTTTTTGTATGTACCATCATCTTTAGCTGATGGAAGTCCACCGCTGGCCATATTCACCTTAACAGGGTGGTATTAGCTACAGACTCCACCCTGGGCAAGCGTTATGAAGGTTGCGGTAGACTTGGATTGAATAACACGATAACGTTGCTGCCCTTATGATATATATGGTATATTGGTACTCAGCTGGCTCTCACAGCATCCACGGTAAATAGATGGAGTGACGCTATTACTACGCCGGCGCCACACACCAATATTATTAATAAATATTTACATTAATTTCTTTCATCATAATCATCATCATATCAGCCCACAGACGGTCACTGCTGGACATAGGCCGCTTCTAATAATCGCCACACTGAGCGGCTATAAGCCGCCTGCATCCACCGATTGCCCGCGACCTTCACCAGGTCATCGGTCCACCTAGTCGGGGGTCTACCCGCATTACGCTTTCCGGTTGCCACTCCAGCGCTTTAAGACAACTTTTGCAGCATTTTATTATTTATTAGTATATAAAGCATTGGCAAGGCAGTAGCCAGGGGGGGATCAAGGGCGATTGTTTCCCGTTCCCCCTGAAATGTAAAAAAAAATATATTTCTTTTAATAAGTATTAATGAGACTAATACAGTGCGCCAGTCTGTCGGGTGCCCCGCCCCACCCACTCCCCGAAATTGTTTGCTGGCTACCTACTTGAGCATTGGAAAGGCATAATTAACTGTTTTTTTTTGCCCACAGTACGGCGACAATACCCACACGTTAATTGACAGATCCAAATACAAGGGAGCCTTCCTGCCCGGGTACCAGATCCTCAATCAAGATCCTATCAACAAATTCTTGTAAGTGTTCTACATAATATATTCCTAACGTCCATTGAACTTATATAATCAATAGCATTTGAAAGTATAGATGCCTTTTAAAAGCCGAGATGATTTATATTCTATACTTCACTAATAAAAGTGAAAACCATGAAATCATCGTGAAATCGTTTTAGTATGTCTGTAACTCATTGGCTGACAAATGAATTAATCTTCTAGTGTGTACCCGACTGTAGATTCTTATTTACGCCATCTAGCGGCGAAAAGTAGCCTGAATACTTTAATATTTTGCGTGCTTTTCGCCGCTGTTTGGCGTAGTAGGCTAAGCCGCAAGTCTAAAACAACAGGTTCCGTCAAAGCTCAAAATTGGTTTGCCATAAACTACTTTACAGTCAGATTTTATAAAATGAGGATTATGATTAATCATGCTCTCGTAAAGCAAATAATAATATGTGTATCTACCCAGTGTATGTTATAATATTTTGTTAACCTGATTAGTGACACAAGTTGAAATATTGTTTATATAAATGATTTGACATTTATATTGACCGTACCGGTTTTAGGACGGAATCAATATTCCATATGCAATTTCCATATTAGCAATGCTAATGATAGAGCTAAAAGTATGGGTATTCAAAAGCCACGCTGTATTTTTAATCTATCTGAATGTCTCTGTAGTTGATTTAATTAGTGGGCTCAGTTTGAATTATATTGTTGTTTTTGGACATTACGATTTTTGAATATTTGCATGGCTTTTATATGCGGGATGTGCTGTTTGATTATTTTTATTTTTATTAAAGCCCTTATCCGTATAGTAAGTTTCACTAAAATATATATTATATTTAATTTCAAAAAATTAAAAAAAAACTCCTGATCTTTCACGTTCAAGAATAACAATAATAATATTCTGGATACTCACACACACTGATCTAGTCCCAAACTAGGATTCCCTGTATCTTGGGTACTAGGCAACGATAAACTTACTTAGATAAATAAATATTAATATATAAATACGTCCATGACTCGGGAAAAAACATTTGTCGCTCATCACACAAAGTTTGTCCCTACCAGGATTTGAACCCGGGACTCGTTGGCACAGAAAGCAGAGCACTGCCACTGTACTAACGAGTCACGTACTGTGCAATTGTATTTTATTGGATTGTTATATTTATATTGGCAGACCTTCAGTACACATCAACTTCATAGACCACGTGGTGGGCAACCAACCCGACGGCGGCATGGAGGAGGCGGCGCACTGGTACCAGCGCTGTCTGCAGTTCCACAGGTGGGGCGCGCACTTAGCGAACAGTTTGCAGCAAACAGTTTGCTATCAGCCAGCCCTTAATTTATTTTATTTAGTTATTCACACTTCATACAATATGGGCGGACTTAATGTCTCGCATTTTCTACCGGTCGACCTTTAGATGGTGCTAATATAGGATGAGGTGGGTGAAGTAACTGATGTAAAATAAAGAATTATGGAGCACGTGTTTATCTAAAGCACTGATACCCAAAGTGGTCTATATCGACCCCCAGGGATCAACGATAACCTGCAAGGGGTCCACGCCAGCTGTCAAAAACACATTTGAAGTTAATTAATTAACAGTATTTGCTATACCTACCGGGGGTCTATCTAAAACCGAAAAATATGGAAAGTGCATAAGACCTAAAAGTTTGGGGATCGCTGATCTAAAGCTTATGTAATACACTAATAGATATATGTTATATAAACATGCCGTACGAAATATACCGATAGAATAAAAGTAAAATATAATACTTGAAGTACATTGGTGTAGTCGTGTCAGACACGATTTACGATCGAAAGGTCATGGGTTCGATTTCGGTCCCGTATCACTGAGTTTCTTCTAATTCCTGTAAGTCTACAATGTAGATACTAATGTACTTAACGGAGAAAGGAAACTTCGTGAGGAAACCTACACTCCCACATGGGTGTGTGAAGTCTACCAACCCGCACTATGACAGCGCGTTAGACTACGGCCTAATCCCCCTCCTGATTAAGGGAGGTCTGTGCCCCTGTAGTGGGGACAGATATGGACTGGGTATGATGGATGATGATGTGACTCTATAGTCCTTCGTGTAAATAATTCGTAACAGTCGACTAAAAATTTAACGAAATTAAAAATTTACCAGATATCTGAACCTGTAAATAGGTTTGTAATAACGCTTAACTACTGGCAATCGTAGACATTGACGGGGAAGTAATTGGTCCCATTTGTTCCCAGATTCTGGTCGGTGGACGACAAGCAGATTTGCACCGAGTACTCGGCACTGCGGTCGGTTGTGATGGCGAACTGGGAGGAGACGGTGAAGCTGCCGATCAACGAGCCTGCCGCCGGGAAGAGGAAGAGCCAGATCCAAGAGTACGTGGAGTATCACGGCGGAGCCGGCGTGCAACATATCGCTCTCAATACGGAAGACATTATTACCGCGGTGAGTTGCATTTTGAGGGATAGTCCTATGGACTACCTGCCTATATTTATATACAGGACATGAACGTCGAAACGACCTATTTACATTTTTTCAATATTAAATTTAAAAATCTTTTGTAATTAATTAAAATAATAGCACCATAGTGACTTAAGAAACTAATTCAATATTTTATTCATAGATGGCAGTATAACCACTTTTGTTTAATAAAAAATTAAAGTTTGTAGCGCTGCATGATTATTTTATATAACAAAGCTAATATTGAAAAAAAAAAAACTAAAACAATCTTGAAAAAATGACGTTAGGGCGCTCTGGCTCTCATGGCTTCTCTGATTGGCCCTTGTATTAATTGAGGAATAAAATCTAAAGTCAGACGTATGCCAAGCCGCGCGCTTCCGCCCCCAATTAGGTAGTTTTTATTATTTGCCATTTGTTATTTTTTACTTAAGATTCTATAAGTCTACTTGACTAGTTCGACATTAGATATACCAAAAAAGAATTTAACACGAGTAGATTATTCTAATCAGCTTTTACTACATTATTAATGGTGACGATGATGTTAGTAATTTGTATTAACGCCATCTATTGAGCATGCGTGGTATTTATATAGTACTCGTTACTGCTAAGCATTACACTCGCAGACTACGTGTCTAAAGCTTGAATGGCGCCTATTCTCAACCTTATTTTCTCCACAGATTGAGAACCTTCGGGCACGGGGCGTGGAGTTCCTCTCCATTCCGGCGAAGTACTATAAGATAATCCGTGACCGACTACAGCGTAGCAAGGTGAAGGTTGCTGAGAGCATCGACGAACTGGAACGCCTTAACATCCTGATAGACTACGATGACGACGGCTACCTGCTCCAGATCTTCACGAAGAACACCCAGGACAGACCCACGCTGTTCTTAGAAGTCATACAAAGACGAAACCATAATGTAACTCGTAGTCATTTATACTACATTATCATCAACCGGTGGAAGTACACTGCGGGCTTGAGCCTCCACCTTAAATAGAAAGGATTTGGCATAACCTCCACGCTTAGCAGGCCTTGAAAATTGCAACAGATTTACATCGAACAATAGGATAACGCTGCTGCCAGTTATACGGTAAATTCCTGAGCTGGTTCGCACACGCACAGCATCCACGGTAAGAGATGGTGGATGGATGGTAAGAGACGCTATTATCATGCCGGCGCCACACAACAAATGTTATCATTAATCTACTGCCAAATAGTAGTACTTTCCCTGTTTCATTTATATTTATTTATTCTTTATTGTACACAAACAGACAAATATATTCGTATTTTTTTTAAGAAAAAACAAACTTCAAAAATAAAATGGGATCTACTTGTGAATGTCCCCTTTCAAAAAAAAAAGAATTTATAAAATTGATTTATAAATGACGAAATTATGAGGTAACAAACAAAAAAAAAATTAACCGAATTGAGAACCTTCTCCTTTTTTTGAAATCAGTTAAAAAGAAAAAAGATACAAAGGCGAGCTTAACGAAAAAATTGAGTTTTCTTCCAGCAAATGTTAAGTAATTACGAGTATAACTAGTGTCTAGAATGAATTTGAGTCATGTTAGGATAATGTGTAAGAACTGGTCACAATTCCGAGAATCAAGACACGTAAAATGGAGGCCTGCGGGTACGACGTCCACCCTACAGCCGCAGTCTCTTAAAAAAAGCAGACCAACTAATGACTGGCTCAGACCAACTAATTTTCTTTTCCCGGTAAATCCATCCGAACACACTACACATTTCGCACGCTCAGAATGAAACTGACTCAATACCAAAATTTTGAGAAAACGTCACATACACACAGAATGACTTTAAAAGGGGCACCTTTAAAAACAGGATTTGCAAAAATATCACTCTTCAGTTACATAGCGATAAATTTATATTTCGGTCTCTGTTGTTGTCACAATGCATTATAACTAAACATATTTTTAACATTTCAAAAATTTAATAATTTCTAATTAGGTCAATTTCATTCTCAGTGTGCGATTTATTCTACCCCATAGGATTTTTTTTTCTACGTTGATGAGATAAACAATTTATATTTCTTTACGTCAGTCAAGCGTGTTACGGCAAATTCCTACCTTTGAAGGAGAAGGCCGATGTCCAGCAGTGGTCTTCCACGAGCTGATAATAATGATGACTACTTGAATCTACCAGGCACAGTTTTGACAGTCCTCTCTTGATGTCAACCTAACGCTACCTACAGAATTTTGTAGAGACTGATACAGATGGAAATCTGAAGGGGAGAGTCAAGACTATATGGTGCATACATTAACACTTCCCAGTCAAAATCTCTTAATTTTTGCTGAGTGGTTAAAGAAATGTGTGGTCTGTCGTTATCATGATGAAAGACCACACCCTTTCTATTGCTCAATTCAGGTCATTATTTTTTTTGAAACAGAAATTATAACAAACTATAACAAATTACAAATTATGTTTACTCTTATTTCCAGGGTTTTGGCGCCGGAAACTTCAAGACACTTTTCGAATCGCTCGAGATGGAACAAGAGAAACGCGGCAACTTATAAACGATGAACTCAAACTGTATTTTGTAATAATTATTTAAAAATTAGAATACCACATTGTTAGATATACAAAGGCTAAATTCATAACTGAAGAAAACGTTATTGTTCAAATAACTCGTGTATATAATTTTCTGTTTGATATATTTTAGAAATAAATATTTATTTCTAAGATATAGTCTGATTTATTTATTTTGAAATTATGAATATATTTTTTTTTATTATAACAATTAATATAATTAATTCCTACTAATGTACTTATGAACAAACATTGATTAATTTTTGCACCGATAGATGGCGCTGTACAAATACAATGATATTTTAGAACGCGGTTTTAAGATGTTTTTTCGTTTCATGACCACTCTCGGTCGACG
>WUAW01003236.1:10078-20582 GCA_017165845.1 Thaumetopoea pityocampa | reverse complement strand
GGGCGCGGAATCCCAGGGGGCGCAAGCCGACCGCCATAAATTTCAATAGGTACCCACTACAATAAGACAATGCGCGCGGAACTGACTTTCGCACCCGAAAGATCAGAAGATTTACATGGTTACCATGTAAGTCTTAGGGCGAGAGCGTTTTGGTTTAACACAGTGCAAATTAAATTCCGTATAGGTAACTCAAAGAGCTGTATTTTGATAACCAACATTACATTAGTACCAATTTTTCTCCTCGAAGTAATACTGGATGTAGCAAAGCCCAATACAATCGAATTTAGCACTTGAAAGCGCGATTCAGTTTTGATCTACTTTTAAATCAACGCCATCTATCGCGAACAGATAAAATTAATATTATAATAGTTAAACAATTACATAAGGTTTATAATATTTCTCGTGGTGTTCTCACAGTCATTAAATCAATGATCATAACCCTGACACACGAAGAAAATACACAATTGAAGCGTTTATCGCCACCATTTTGTTTTTGGGTAACCGCTGTTAATAGTTTTAAGTGTGGTATTAACACGAAAGGAAATTTCGACACGCTGCAATTGATTTGTCTGCGAGTAACCAGCCGCACACGAAACACGAATTTTTTTCATACATTTTTAAACCGTTAACTTAACAACGTTATGCTTGGATAAAAGGCGAGAAATTTGTAATGTTTTTTTTTTTTGCCTTAACTTATGTACATCCATCATCTGTTTTGGAGGTCGTTAACGGTGCGTACGCTGAAATTGGCTCGGACTTATATGCTCCGCTGCATCCCTTATCAAACGTGAAACTCGAATTAAGGTCAAAACTTTAAAGGATACACCAAAAGTATTATTTTTGATTAAACAATTACTTTTATCTATACAAATGAATTGAAGTGTCCGTCTGTGATTTCGATATAAAGACTTTGTCTTAAGCTTATTCGTATGGCTACATAACCAATACTAGTACCCAAACAGCTGTTTGAAAATTTTGTATGCTTATCTGTCTATGTATTTGTCCAGGCTAATCTTCGAAACGGCTAAAATGATTTCAATAGGACTTTCATTGGCAGATAGAAAATTTCTCAGAGAATATTATAAGCTGCTATTTATCTCTGAAGTTTATAGGGTTCCTGAGTAAAAATTGGACAAGTGGAAATAAAAACAATATACCGTTAAAAAATCTAATAACCGTCAAATATTTAAACCACGCGAGTAGAATTGCGGGGAACAACTAGTATAAAATATAATTATTTTCGCACATTATGCCACTCGTGTGTAAAGTGCTTCAATTCAACTATAAGTCATTATAATCAATAACTAATTTATATACATAAAAAAAAAATAGTTATTTCTCACTAATTTTTTTTACAGGCTACTACTTTTAATGATGATGAATTAGTTTTAATCAAACTATCTATATGAAAACAGATCAACAAAATCTGATTTATCATCACTATTGCAGGGAACGGGTCTTCTCTCAGAATGCGAGAAGTTGTGTTGTGTTCCACCAAGCTGTCCTAATGTGGGTTGAGAGATTCACTCACCGTGGAGAAAACCTCTTAGACATGTAGGTTTCCTCACCATGTTTACATTCACCGTTTGAAACGTGTGATAATTAATTATTGTTTCTTTAACTTGGGCACTAGATAACAATATATTATATATACTTACATAAAAATGATACATAAATAAACATCCATGACACGAATACAAACATCCGTGCTTATAACAAAAAAATAGCTCCTACCGGGAATCAAATCCAGTACTTATTAATCCAGCTAGTGGAGTCACTGTACAGATTATCTCTAACCGATTCCACATTATGACAGTTAGTTACCACAATTAGTTCACTGACACGTGGAAGATAGCATCCAGAAATATAGTTCCAATCGTTCCCTCAGTAAATAGTTTTATTCCATTAATCCGCCCATCACGTTTTGGGAGGCTTGGGATATGTGGCTCAGATGCAGAAAGTGATCTTTCTTACTCGACAACTCCCGGACAATTCGCCGATTCCTCGCCCAATCACTTTGAATTCAATTGTTTCTTACCTCACCGGGGCATTTCTCACCCATGTATAAAATAAAGCAACATAGGACAGGGCTTTCCATAATAGGAAAAATAATGTTTATTTCTCATTACAAGTCAGAAACATGTAAAATTTTCAAACAATAATAGTAAACATACGTGTAAATTCTTTGATAGTTGATGAGATTCATGAAGACTTTCCTCGTCTTTAACTATAACACGTATTGCAACATTAGACCCAACCTGTATAGTTACGTTAAAATCTTCCTGCGGATATGATGGAACTAAGAAAGGAGCATAAAATAGTTTGTTGCTCATATTATGCACGCCCCTACGATGATTCGCGAGGCCGTAAATTTAATACGGTGGACAGCAAAATTGTTGTTTTGACCGCACGACTTTGCAACGCTTTTAATAAAAACTTTATGCTTTCTTTTATTTTATAGCCTATTGACAGGATACGTTTTATAAGCTGTCATCATTAAAATTATTGCCAGTTACATGTGGCGTTAATTGCTATGTATTCTTCACTTTTACTCTGACCCCGCCTTCAGGTTCTTAGAAACTCGGGTGCAGATTATAATTTATATTTGAGCGTCATTTTGGTTATAACAGTAGACGTTGGAGTGGCTTGCCGATCTGAGAAATTTATTTATTAGCGAATTCCTCACATCGCATCCATCTAAACAGGGGTACAATCTGAAGACAATGTTTATTAACTCTATTAAAACAGCAGCAATATTGTATTCTGTTTTTCTTCTTGTCTCAAGTTTTTTAATCTCTCTAATCAACAAGTTTATGATATTATGCGGATAATATCTTGGGTAGTATAATTAATTAATCATAAATTAATGTATATATTTAATATAACATATTGTACCACTACTTAATGTACCAAAAAATAAATCTGAAAAAAAATACAGTCAACGATCACAAAAAGACGAGATTATAAATCATATTACACTCAGTTACGCGTTCTTACATGACTTCTAGAGAGACAGATCTTCGACAAATCATTCACATTGACATAAAAAAGTGTTTGTTTAATATTTTTGAAATAGTACAGTTTTTTATTTATAATTTAACCAAAATACATCACTTAAAATATCTTAACGCCAATAAACCGCCCTGGTTTGCCTAGGCATTCGCAGTTATATAAACTAATACAGACTGATTTAAATTCGTATGTCGAATGGAAAATACAACATTCGGAAGGTGAAATATTTTAATATACAAATTGTAACAAATACGTTTTTAATTTAAATTTAGAATGTTCCTTTAATCTTTTTTTTTAAATCTTGGGTCATTTGGTTATATATTTTGGGTAACAAATTACAAACTCGTCATTTTACATAAAAGTTATTACATACATCGTATATTTAGTAACCTTTTTATATTTGCTTGTCTCGTTACAAACGAGACAATTTATTTACATCTTACTATCGGTAATGTAAAATTACACTTATTAAATTTTAATAAGTGTAAGCTTTTTTTTCTAATGACTATTGTACATCAAATTGTCTAGTCTGCTATTTAGCTTTGTGGTATTTAGCTATAGAATACCACCACTGCAAAGAATATCGTACAAGGCAACGAATAAAACATGATTGCTCATAGTGACAAATTCACAATAACTGACACCAGGTCAGGATCTGAACGCCAAGATAGCATCGTTAGCGAATGCCAGTCCGCATACTTCGCGTGACGATCAAGTATGAGCAAATCCTTTCAACAGATATTATAGTGTCCATTATTGAGCAATGGACTTTCCGTTATTGAGCAATGGACATGCTAATCACCATAATGACCTAATCGATCTACACTTCCATCCACCCAACAGGCTCCGTTGTATTTGTCGTCATATTTCTAAAGTCATATTTCACATTTTATTAGTTTAAAACATTTTACATAAAGCATTCCCTGTATTTTAGGTTATAAAGATTGTTTTAATATATCTATACATTATTGTAAAATTGTTATATGTCAAATTTTATAAATTAAAAACTACTCGGATCGACTAATTAAAGGCTTCTGAAATGAATCCATCGATGTTCGTTTGTTTGTTTATTCAAGCTTCAGGCAAAAACCAGAGGGTAGATTTTAATCAGATTATTACAGTCTTAAAGCTACTATTTCGACTTAAATACATCGGCATGTTTCATCAAAATAGGTCCAGTATAATTGAAGATTCAGCTTGATCCCTGTTTTAGTAGCCGCCGTTTAGGTACGAGAGCACNATTGTTATATGTCAAATTTTATAAATTAAAAACTACTCGGATCGACTAATTAAAGGCTTCTGAAATGAATCTATCGATGTTCGTTTGTTTGTTTATTCAAGCTTCAGGCAAAAACCAGAGGGTAGATTTTAATCAGATTATTACAGTCTTAAAACTACTATTTCGACTTAAATACATCGGCATGTTTCATCAAAATAGGTCCAGTATAATTGAAGATTCAGCTTGATCCCTGTTTTAGTAGCCGCCGTTTAGGTACGAGAGCATAAGTAAAAGTGGTTCTAAGGCTTTATATACAAATCTATGATTGATCGGGATTTTCCATGCAGCGGAAAACCAACAATCACGCGGGTGGAGCCGCGATCAGAAATTACTTAGAATATATGGTGCAAGTTGTTTTTGCCTGTAATTGTTTGGTGTAAAGACACCACTAAAAGCTACTTATTAATATACTTAATATTATTAATATACATTATTATTTATTAATATACTTGGTAAAGCCAAGTATATTAATAAATAATGTTTATAATTAGTATTGACGTAATCATACGTTGATAGAACTAATAAATAAAAATTTAAAAAAAATAGTTTTCAATCTGTCTCGGAGTATTTACGACATGTGAGAGTTCTTCGACGTCCAGTCTTTTTTCGCTACTTTATAAATATATTTTCTGCTTCAATCATCTAACTCCATGACTGCCCAATACTGTGAACGTAACAATTCTCTATATTACTAGGCTTAGTTCCTAAGATGTCTAACCAATCGCGTTAATTACCACTACTACAATAACCAAAAGCGAGAAGTCTAGTTGCTTTAATATGTTTTTATTCACTTCTTACATAGGCTAATATGTTTAAATATTTTCTCCTTAAGTTATATTTGCTGCAGTTTGTCCACTATAGTTTATGTAACACCTAGTTGTAGGTACGTCTGCGCAATCACTCCTCACGAATTCAGCCGCAGATATAACAAAACATCTCATTACGGTCAGAACAGCAGGTACATCAATTTGTCTCGAATCATCTGCAATGTGACGGCAATCCTCATTTGCCATCAGATAGTTTGCATTGTCGTTAACTACATCCATAATTTGATCTAGTCCCGAACTAGAATTCCCCGTATCTTGGGCACTAGACAACGATATACATATTTATATAGATAAATACAATACGTGAATAGATAAATACGTCCAAGACTCGAATTCAAATATTTGTTCTCATCACACAAAGTTTATCCCTACCAGGTTCAAACCCAGGGACTCATTGGCACAGGAAGTGAAGTTATTACGACTGCACATCAGTCGTCAAATGTAATCTATAGGCATTAAAGGTGGCAATCGTCATTTGCCATCAGATAGTTTGCATCAACGTTTACTAGATAAAAAATATATGTAGTCTTAACCATAATTTGCAGAAACGTTTCCTTTAGGAAGATCTTGACAGAAAGCGCGCCGAGTCGCTAACATAATAAAGCAACCAGTCCTTCGTTTGTTCCAGAACCAGTCCCCTTACATATAAAAAGTGTACATACATATTGTGCGGCGGTTATTATGCAATAAATAACGTTTTGTGAGGCGGCCGCAATCGCACACCGAGTCTTCTTTCCTAACACGGACAACGTCGGGAGCAAAATGAAACCGAAATTATTTCGCAATAATATATTAAACAACATCACAGTGTTATTCAAATTTGAACGTTGGACTTTAAATTTTAAGATCATTTTGTGAAAAAAAATAATATGAGTGTTTGACACATTACGGCAAGCTTACTACTAAAGAATCCTGTCACCCGACAGGAGGTTGTGTTACCAAAATAAGCCCGCTCTCGCTGAACAAGGAGACAATTGCACTTTTTCACCTGACTCACTACTTTCTTATTATTTGAACAGGAAAATTTCGTTAATTATTGAAGAGAAATAATAATTAGCATAAGAGAATGTATTCTTACCAGGACGAAAATTTGAATTTACAAAGCTACATTACGCATACCGGAGTGATTTCAACGAAAGAAGTACCTATACGACTTGTATAAGACGTACAAATTATTTTCTCTACATTTAGCAATAATTTTGGAGATCGAAGCAGATTTTGGTTGAATAACGGTATAGCCTATTACCCTACCAGTACATGCCTTAGCTGTTTCTCACAGCATCCACTACGCTTGTGTGTTTGTCGTATAAGTAAATTATTATTAATTATTAGGTCAGGGAGTACTTAGTCTCTTAGCCTATCCGGCAAATAGACTTAAGTATACGGGTAAACGACCCCGGCCCCCCGAGCTACTACTATCTCTTCCTACTCCTTCCGAGGTAGTAGTATCCTATAGTCCTTTTCCTAATTTTATTTTTCCTTTATATTCCTTGCTCGATACACCTTTCCTGCCTCATACTCTTTCCTTTCCTCTCCACCAAGCCATGGGAACCCAGTGAGAAACTTTTATACTTAAGAACCTTATAAAATGGTTCGCCAGCCGACACGTCTCGTTGCCCGCGAGAGCGAAATGTGAGCAGCAGATACCCACTTTGCTACATTAAACGATCGTAGCAACTGGAAAGAAGTAGTCTCTGCCTACAAAAAATGGAAAGAGGCGTAACTGTATGTATGTATGTATGTACTATGGTCTTTGCCTGCTCTTATGGACTATGGGCCTGAGTATATGTGTGTAAGTATATTCCTAAAATATACCCTTATCATTTTGATGTTTTAACTCCTTATGGTTCGAACGTTCGTTAAGCAGGATCGTCCGAAGGCTATAAAAGATAGCCGGTAGAGTGTTGGCGAGTGTCCGCGCCGGCCACATACTCCAGCGACGCAGTCAGCGGACACATTTATTACGGCAGATACGCGTGATGTTGGCTATCTTGAACACGTTTCGTTTACCGTATATATTCACCCTTGTTCGTGGCCACTGTATTGTGTATCTGATAGTACCGGAAGGTTGGAAATTAGTAGTTTATTATTCTTTCTTCATAGGCTTTTTTACGTCTACATATTTAGTTAATCTATCTTCTATGTCTATCTATACCTTTGATACTCAAAGTGGTGTATGTTGACTCCCAGGGGTCGACGCCAACATCAAAAACAAATTTTAAGTTAATAAATTTACAACAATGATATATTAACTACGCTTTGATGGTCTATCCAGAAGTGAAAAACATTACAAGTGGTCTACAAGACAAAAAAGTTTAAGGACCTCTAATCTATCTATACTATTATAAAATTATAAAATGTCAAATTTTCAAAAATCAATCCACTCAGATCGACTAATTAAGGGCAAATCCGTCGATATTTATTTGTTTGTTTGTTTGGGCTTCTCGCAAAAACCATTGGGTAGATTTTGGTTAAACTATTACTATCTTAAATGTATTATACCGACTTAAATACTGCGGCATGTTTCAACAAAATTGGTCGAGTAAAATTGAAAATACAGCTTGATCCCTGTTTTAGTAGCCGCCGTTTAGGTCTGAAAGGTCAAGAAAAGTGGTTCTTAGGCTTTTATATAAATCTGTGATTGTGTCGGGATTTCCCATGTAACGGAAAAATGACGTTCACGCGGACGGAGCCGCGGCCAAAAGCTAGTGTTTTATATGATTGACGACTGATTGGTAACGTAGCAGAGAACCCTGTTTTCTATGCCAATGAGTCCCGGGTTCAAATCTTGGATGGGACAAACTTTATGTGATAAGGAAAAGTGTTTGTATCCGAGTCATGGACGTATTTTTCTATTTATGTATTTTATTTATATATGATATATATAAGTATGCATATTGTTGTCTAGTACCCAAGATACAGATAACCTTATTTTGGGACTAGATCAATGTATGTAAGTGTCCATAATATTATTATTATTATCATATTAGTATGAACGGTCACAAAATACTTAGCATTTTGACTTCTTCAACAAATAGACTTAAGTACACGGGTAAGCGACCCCGGCCCCCCCGAGCTAGTACTGTCTCTTCCTACTCCTTATATAAGAGATAGTAGTATCCTATATCCTATAGTTCTTTTACCAAATTACATATTCCTTGCTCAATACACCTTTCCTACTTCACCCTCTTTCCTTTCCTCGCAGCTAAGCCGGTGGCTGCCGCGCCGATGGATACATGGCTAGAGCCAAGATGATGGCTAGCCTTACCCAAGCATGCGGGACTGTTTGGGTGCACCTGTTTTACCCTTTATTTTCGTGGAAACACAATGAGGGACTTTAACACTTTTGAACTTTATAAAAATGGCGCCGTCTCGGTTCGCCATCTGACACGTCTCATTTCCCGCGAGGGCGAAAAGTGGAGTATAGATAGCCACTTTGCTACGTTAAACGAGCGTAGCAAGTGAAAAGAAGTGCCTACCCAATTCGTCGGTAGTATGGTGATCAGTATCTCCGCCTGTCACGTGGCAGACCGGGGTTCGATTCCTGCCGGAAAGCCAGGGAAAAGGCATGACTGCATGTATGTATATATTGGTGCCAATTCTGTTCTAACAGAACTTAACCAAATTTAATCTCTCCCTATCTTTTTTTAATGTCAAACACCAAAACGAGATAGCGACAATTTTGGTGCTGTCAGTTTCGTTTACAAACGTCAAAATTAAAAAATTTAGACACGATTTCGAAACACATGGACTAAAGCTACGCAAATACGCAACATTTTTTGAAACGTTTGACACAAAAGTAGGTCTGCACTCGCTATAAATGTTTACTGTCTCGTTTTGGCGTTTGATGTTAGAAAAATATAGAAAGGGACCAAATTTAGTTAAGTTATATTACAACAGAATCGGCACGATTATTATGTAATAGAGAGTCAGAGGTCTCAAATCTTTTTTTGTCATGTAGACCATTTGCCATATCTTTCGGTTGTGGATGTCTATGTAGGAAGTCTTCCCTGCTTAGCTAATATTGAATTTTTGCAAATCCATCAAGTTTAAATGTATTTTGACAGTTACTATAGCGGTACTTACTTCAGAACATTTAAATTTCTATCAGTAGTGAAGTTATCGCCGACGCCTGGTGATCGATATCGCCACTTTGAGTATCAAACACTATAAATTTTTCCCGAAGCCATGCGTCTCTTGATGTTTCTTTATATTTATTTAAAACACTTGATTTGTCTAAATTGTTTCAGGGGTCTGTGTCAGTAGGAATCCAGGGGTGGACAATAACCACTTTGGCTAAAAATCTAGTGGTATTTTTTTATCTACTCTGCCCCCTAGCCAAGTTGACATTCGACAATCGTTATCGCTAATAGAAACGAAAAAAATGTATTGGAATGACACTTCTATTCGATAGCGATTAGAAGTGCCATTTCAATACATTTTTTTCGTTTTTGTCGAATGTCAACTTGGCTAGGGGGGCTGGTCTGACACTACAGTGCCTCGTACATTTTTTATATGATGTAGTTTTGTGAATGTTTTAGAGTTGTTTTTAGCATAAAAAAATCTCATTAAATAAGCTCATTAGTAAAGCTTTGTTAGGGAACAGAAAACTACCGATATTATATTGGAAATAAATAGACATAATAAGTGTAGTGTGTTGTGTGTTGTTGTGTTAGATACAAGATTACCTAACTTGGGAAACAACGTTTCACATCTGTGTCACTTAATTGATTATAAATAAAAAACTTAAGCACATTAAAAGTGCAAAATAAATTAGAAACAGACAAAAATAAAAACAAAGCGTTCACGCATGACATGACCCCAAACAATGATTAGGTTACATACTGTGGTTAATTACACACTGTTTTAACCCGCAGACTTAACATTTAAATGATCCATAATATGTTATTTAATTGTTACGTCTATTTTTAAAGCAGTAATCAAACAACTTACACGTAATCTATGTTTCACAATGTGGCTTACATAAGTAGGTTTTGAGATATTTTTTTTATTTTCATAGTCTATTCTGAATATCTTTTATTGACACTTAAAATAGACTCTAGTTTACCGACAAACATAAACTTCGTTTACGTAAACGCCCGATTTACCTCACTTTCCTTTTAAATAAATTTTAAGTGATAAATAAATATGTAATCGTGAAAAACGATTTTAGTTAATCGCGCGTTTAGATATCAAAACATGTTTGAACACAAGAGACAAGTCTTGATGTTGTAGTGTATAAAATCATTATAATTACCATCCAATTGGAAATAATGACGACAAAAAAACTCACACAAGGTAAAGTGTCAAAATATTATTAATAGAATTTGAGAGTTATAACTCTACCAAGACTATTTCATCGAAGCTTGACATACATATACCTATT
>WUAW01003235.1:37990-52428 GCA_017165845.1 Thaumetopoea pityocampa | reverse complement strand
ATAGTAGTTGTATGTATATACGTATGTGTGTGTACACGTGTGTTTTTTGTGAATGTGTGTGTGTGTGTGTGTGTGTGTGTGCGTGTGTGATCATCTTTTTGTGTTCCGTAAAAACCTAAATAAAATAAAATTGTGGTTATTTAATCTGTATATATCACGCTTCCCACTGGTGTAGTTAAACGCGTTGACAGAGTGAGGGACTGGCTGAAAACCAGCGCTGAACAGACGTGATTCTAGTCAGCATACGCTGAGCCTGTCTCCTACTGTCTACAGTGATAATCTGATCAGGGGAGGTCCGTGCCCCTGTAGTGGGGTCGAATACTGGAATGATGATCCCATAAAAACACATTAGCATGAATTTAAGAATTTTTGACGGCTAGTTTAATTAAAGATAAGCCAATTAAGACAAAACATCCTTCAAGTGCCAGTCATTTCACAGTTTACCCTACAATCGTTTCTATCGTTTCCATAAGAGCACGTGGTCACTGGCCCACAATCAAACTCTGTTAAACGTCTCTCTTTTACTTTAGTACTAGCTATTACGCTGTTGATATCCTAACATACAACTAACCAAACACCGTTGAAAATACATTTTTTTCCTATCCCTCGGGAACAGTTTTATGATCAAAGGTATCCTAGGTCCTTCTCTGTATCCCTGACAACGTGCGTACAAAATTTCATGATGATCGGTTGAGTAATTATGGCGTAAAATAGTAAGAAACAAACAAATGAACAAAAATCTCACATTCTCATTTATAATATTAGCTAGGATTTTGTTTTACCGTATCCGTGGATGCTTTAAAATCCAAAGTGCCAATGACTAATGCGATGCCAACAATACTATTGTCTACCCTAATTAAATTCTGTGAAAAGATCCAAGCAACTACACACGCACAATGTGAACCAGTTAACACCAGCTGTCACCAGTCCGGTCCGGCGCGAGTCGCCGACACCCAATACCCATTGCGTCACCCCGCCTCGCCGTACAAATGACGCCTTATCATTGTTCTAATCGTTAGCAATCGCATATGAATATTACCATATGAAGTAACCTAACAAGTGTTTCCATTAGGCCTTGATGGGTTTCCCTACACTATAAGACACTTGCTATTCTTTACCGAGTCTGCGAATAAATTAGATACTACGAACAACCGGTTTTTCTCACGCTCAAGTTTATTTTATTCCAAAAAGGCTGGGCACACTCGTACGTAGTAGGTAGTGCATACACGTTTCGGCATGGGCTTTCCGTATTTCTTTTATCGTAAATAGGTCAGTTGAAATTTAAAGTCGCAGTGTATTCATGTGAACCGATCTCTGAGTGGAGCAGCGCTTACCACGGAGTGATTACCATCCAGTTTATCGGAAGGTGGTGAATAGTGGTATCCGAATGATGTCTGGCTGTGACTAGTCATTGCGAGTATTTTGGAAGTTATAGGGATGATATCAGGCGACAGTCGGTCATCAGAACTTCACCGTATAACTACAATTCAACAATAGATATATCCTATACATACATACATAGTATCACGTCTTTATCCCGTACGGGGTAGACAGAGCTTAAGGCCATAAGACCCAAGGCCACATTTAGCATGTTGGTGAGCATATAGGTGGAAAATGGAATCAAAATAGTGATGGGTTGGTAGCTGAAATGATTCCTAAAATTCGCTCACTCCCTCGACCGCCTTCTACGGTCTGCACGGGATGAGAAGCAGCTGGTGCATTCTACGTTTTTTCTTTGCTCCCAGACCAGCATGGAAGCCTATATATAAGATATATCCTAACTTAAGTTATATTATCATATTCTATATTATCCTTAAGTATATCATATATTTATAGCAGATCATGACTTAAGTCGGTAAAATGCCAGGGTGAAGAAGAATAAGTCAGAGGACATTTGAAAAAAAAAACCACCTAATATGGGGTAGCTCGGACAAACTCAAAGAGCAGTCATGTATATTGAGTCCCGCAGACACCTGTCGTTCCCCACGCGCAGGTATTCTGCAAACAGTTTGGTGACTTGAAGCCAATGCCCTCGGACGAAGAAGCACGTCCAACAACACGCTTCTCTCGAGTTGCCTCCAAACCTCCCTTTAATGCAAACACATTTAAACATTTTTAAACGGTTTTTTTTTTAACTGGGCAAAGGTTATTGATTTTTATTTAATTTTTAAATTTGTATTTATTTTGTGAAAATAAAATTACAAATTAACGATCTAGTTTATTGGTACCCAAAGTGATCTGTATCGACCCCCACCCGCTGCCCCCTGGGGGTCAACGATGACTTCATTACAGTTAAAAATTTGAGTCTTTCAAAGTGGGTAACATTATCTATACCAGCTATCAAACAACACATTTGAAGTTGAATTTGCAAACATACAATATTAGCTAAGCGGGGGTCAACCTAAAACGGATAACAGTGGTCTACGGAACAAAAAAAATTGGGGACCCTCTGATCTGGATAATCACTGTCCAACCCCGATTCAAAAACCACTCTTGATGTAAAATAATCAGTTTATGATTGAGTTAAAAAATATTTCATATTTAAATATTGAATTTTAGGTCAGGGAGTACTTAAGTATACGGGTAAGCGACCCCGGCCCCCCGAGCTACTACTATCTCTTCCTACTCCTTCTGAAATATTAGTATCCTATAATCTATACTCCTTATCACAAATTCCATATTCTTTGTTCAATACACCTTCCCTACCTCATTCTCTTACTTTTCCTCTCCGCTAAACCTGCATAGCTAGACTGAAACATGGGACTAGGACATGGACCGCGAGAACGAAGATGACGGCTAGCCATACCCAAGCATGCGGGGCTTGTTTGCTTTTCGTGAGAACGCAGAGAAAAAATTTTAACACTTTTAAACCTTATAAAAATGGTGGCGTCATTGTTCGCCAACCGACACGTCTCAATTTCCGGCGGGGGCGAAAAGTTGGCTGCGGATAGCCACTTTGCTACATTAAACGATTGTAGCAAGTGGAAAGAATGGTTTTTGCATACCCTGATGGGAAAAAGGCGTGATTGTATGTATGCATGTATGTAAAAAATATTTTGGTATCACAATTATATGGAGAATGGTACTGTCTCCAGACCTTCATACATTCATTCAATTTTGTTTACTACAATTTGTTTGTTCACGAATCACATTAAAAAAATTATATTTAGCGTTAGTTGATTCCATTATTGACTATGCTTTAGACTGTTATGGTCCTACGTTCAAAACTCGTATGGAAAAAATGGAATTACTTCAAATAAGATTTCTAAAGTTACTTGTTGATAAAAAAAAATTGATATGTAGAAATAATTATAAAGAACTATTCAAAATTTATAAAATTCTACCAGCGCGTCTAAAACACAAACATTTATTAGCTACACATAACCACAGCAGTATGGAGCATAGATCACTCGTTGAACATGATAAATGTACACGTAATATGACACAGTGTAAATTCCAGACCACACGAGTGAATAATTACTTTGGAGGAAGAACACTTCAATATAGACTACCTGTTTTGTTTAATGAAATGCCGTACGAATTAAGACTGGAAAAGAATAAAAAGAAATTTGCTGGAGATTACAAAAAAATTCTTCTGGATTCGTACGACATTAATAATTAGTGAGATGTGAGCGCCGCGCACGGGTTTTAGTACTGTTACGTATGGATACACATCGTTTTTATTTTGTTAAGATCTGAGTGCGATATCTTTCCGCAGTCAAACCAATTAAATCGGTTTTGTGGACTTTATTTCTTGTAATTTTTTATAATGTGAATAAATAAATAAATAAAATATATCAGAATCAATCTCAGGATCTTCGTCTGCATGACGCACGAGTGTGACCAAGGCCGTCCAGCACTAGCTGCCTCGCTGACGAATTCCCTCACTAATGTTGTCAGTATCATAATCTAATCCATTAAATTGTGACAAATTATTTGTGCATTATCCGACATGTACCTATTAGTTGAAAAACATTAACTTCGTCGAGTAACGACATTTTAATTATTATAATGGCCGATGACATGATAGTTGAGGACTACATCTATCTATACTATTATAAAATTGTTAAATGTCAAATTTTCAAAAGTCAAACATATTTAATAACAAACTACTCAGATCGACTAATTAAGGGCTTCTGAAACCGAATCTGTCGATTTTTGTTTGTTTGTTTGGGCTTCACGCAAAAACCAGCGAGTAGATTTTGATTAAACTCTAACAGTCTTAAAGGTACTATTCCAGCTTAATTAATGCGACATGTTTCAACAAATGGGTCTAGTAGAATTGAAGATACAGCTTGATCCCTGTTTTAGTAGTCGCCGCTTAGGTATGAGAGGTCAAGTAAAAGTGGTTAAAGTTTTTTTTATATAAATCTATGATTGTGTCGGGATTTCCCATGCTGCGGAAAACCGATATTTTCGCAGGCGGAGCCGCGGGCAAAAGCTAGTCCTATTATAAAATTGTAAAATATTAAATTTTATAAATCAAAAGACATTAAAAAAATACACAAATCAACTAATTACGAGCTTCTTCAACCGAATCCGTCAATTTTTGTCTGTTTATTTGTTTTTTTTTTCGAGCTTCACGCAAAAACCAGCGGGTAGATTTTAGTCAAACTATTACAGTCTTAAAGGTACTATTCCAACTTAAATACTGCGATCTTTCATCAAAATCGATACCGTGGAATTAAAGATACAGCTTGATCCTTCTTTAAAAACCGCCGCTAAGGTACGAGAGCTTAAATACAAGTGGTTCTATGGCTTTTTATATAAATCTATGCTTGTTTCGGGATTTCCCATGTAGCGAAAAACCGACATTTACGCGGGCGGAAACGCGGGTGAAAACTGGTAATAAAATAAAATCATTTATTATGAGGCAGCGCGGCCCATAGTGTCTTAGTAGATACAATTTACTTCATCATCATCATATCAACCCACAGACGTCCACTGCTGGACTTAATATTATGTTATTAAAATAT
The DNA here is from genome assembly GCA_017165845.1 of Thaumetopoea pityocampa. Classification (NCBI taxonomy): domain Eukaryota; kingdom Metazoa; phylum Arthropoda; class Insecta; order Lepidoptera; family Notodontidae; genus Thaumetopoea; species Thaumetopoea pityocampa. The sequence continues at coordinate 47,452 of WUAW01003235.1, read as the reverse complement.
AAGAATTAAAAAGTAATCATAATATAAAAAAAACAGAAAAAAGAAAAAAATATACAGCTTGATAAACGTACCCGCAATAGGCCCGTTAACCCTTCCGCAAGCACCCCAGTACGCTGTTGCGGCCGTCGCACACTCTACCTAGCACAGATGCCACTTTTTGCAAATCACATTATTGCAAAGTAATCCGTTCATATGTGCATCCGCGAACATCGCCGATGCACTGAGGAGCGTGGGAAGCCCCAACAGCGCCCTGAGGGCATTGTTGCCTTGAACGCGTGAGGCGCTGTGCGCCTTTGAGTGTGGTTAGCCCACCGACGGCTGGTGTATTATATCTGATACTACTCCTTGAACAGTGTCACTTTTACTGGTAATGAATAACCAGCAAAACCATAAAAAATACACTTCAGCCTCAAAAAATGAATTAACCGTAATATTGAAAACCCTAAATTATTGGTTATGCGTCGCCTTTCCTTTTAATATTCGCTGTGCTTTCAACGAACAAATATTAAATTTGATCTATCCTTACCATTTTTATTAATTTGTTTACGGTTTTAAATACTTTTTCCTTTTAAGCCACACAATTATTAGACAGTGAGTATTTCTTCGATTTGATAAAATTATTCTCAAATTTTGCGTCTTGAAATTTTTGACGTTGACAAGTAAAAGTCTAAGGACTTCTGAAACCAAATCCGTCGATATTTGTTTGTTTGTTTGTTCGGGCTTCACGCAAAAACCATCGGGTATATTTTGGTTAAACTATTTTAGTCTTAAAGGTACTATTCCGACTTAAATACTGCGATATGTTTCATCAAAATCGGTCCAGAAGAATTGAAGATAATTAGAATTATTAGAAAGAATTAGATTAGAATGAAGATGAGAAAGAAAGATTATTAGAAAGAATTAGATGTTAAGGTACGAGAGATCAAATAAAAGCTTTTTATATAAATCTATGATTGTGTCGGGATTTCCCATGTAGCGGAAAACCAACATTTACAAGGGCGGAACCGCGGGCAAAAGCTAGTATTATATATTACTTATTAGGTACAGCCATCAAGTCCGTTGTATGTTGCCTTGAAAGTACATGATCATGGTTCATCGCTAGACACAGATTTATTTAAACTGTTAAGTTTTATCCGGGGTTACAATTCATTACATGTATGTACTCATATGCATCAAACAACACAATAAACAAATCATTCCTGACCATCTGAGGCCTTCTATCTGCACCTAGACAAATTTCACAGGACGAACAAGATCGGATTTATTTATCCTGCGTTAAGCGTATAAAAGCAAATAATAAAGCGCTTCATCCGTTTTAGTCTTAATGATAAGAACATAAAGTTATTTTTATTTTGAATTTAACTTGTTTTACCGTATATAAGTCTTTTAATCACCCATAGTTATCGATGTTATCATAGAAACCGATATTCGTAATAAACCAAGGAACTTTTTAATTAGGAGATTAATTGTTCCCATCTGTTCCGTCGTCTGCTAACAGATGACTTTAATAAATGGTTTTGTGAAAAATATTAGAAGGACTTAAACAGTCACGGACCAAATAGAAAACATTAAAACTTCAGCTGTTGCGTCCCTAGGGTTGTGGTCAAAACTCTTCCTTCCTTAATTCGGGATAAAGCTAAGGTACCCAATTTAGGGTGAAAGGTAGTTAGAAATATGCACTCACCTCTTCCGTAATCAAGTGGTCTCCGTGCAACTCCCCAAGGCTAGGTCTTTTCAAGGCTCTCTTAGAGTTCCTATAGTTTTCGAGTCTTGGCAGCGCTTCCCTGGTAAGTTGTGCCAGCGACCTCTTCCTCCGCCAACCAGCGTCATGGAGCCAGGTGTCCGGTTGTGGGTGCGGAGATACGCCAGCCGTTCGTTCTACGGTCTCAGCGGAAGACCGCAGCGGTCGCATGATGATATTAGCTCCCATGTGGATGCCATTCTTTTTGGACTCTCCTTCCACGGTGGAGACAGTGAACCTAAAAGAAATGACTAAATATTACATCTCTGTATGGCGCCGGCGTAGTAATGCAGTCACTCCATCTCTTTCCTCGAATGCCGCAAGATGCTACTGAATACACGTATCTGTGGTTTAGATGATAGACAGGTAGAATACTCTTCATTGCACATGATTACAACATTGGTGCCGATTCTATTGTACAGAACTTAACTAAATTTGGTCCCTCTCTATCTTTTTCTAATATCAACGCCAAAACGAGATAGCAAACATTTATAGCGAGTACGATCTACGTTTCTGTCAAACGGTTCAATAAAATGTTGCCTTTTTGCGTATCTTTATTCCGTGTGTTCCNTAGGTAGAATACTCTTCATTGCACATGATTACAACATTGGTGCCGATTCTATTGTACAGAACTTAACTAAATTTGGTCCCTCTCTATCTTTTTCTAATATCAACGCCAAAACGAGATAGCAAACATTTATAGCGAATACGATCTACGTTTCTGTCAAACGGTTCAATAAAATGTTGCCTTTTTGCGTATCTTTATTCCGTGTGTTCCGTCATCGCGCCTAAATCTTTTAATTTTGACGTTTTAAACGTAACTGACAGCACCAATATAATAACTATCTCGTTTTGGTGTTTGACATTAGATAAAGATAAGAAGGGACTAAATTTGTTTAAGTTTTGTTACTACAGAATCAGCACCATGGTCAAACATAACAAAAAAGTTTCCGGGAATCCATTAAAGTCATCGTCTGCTCATATTTATCGTGTTTTCAAAACTGTCTCAGGCAGACTCCATAGTTCCTTCCAGTCCTGAGTACATAATGGCATATTAACCCAACAGCCCAGTTCCTTCGAAACTGTATTACTGCATTACTTTGCATCACGCAAAAAGTCTTTGTTTATCTATTAAACGCAGGAAAACTTCGCAACATGTTGAAACAGTAATAAATAAAAATACTGAAATTATACTTGTAATAACAAAATACTTCGATTGTCAAGTTTGAATGAATTGACCTATTAATTGAAGAGTCAGAATATGAGGATTCTGTCAAAATCGAAAGCAAATACTTGCGCGATCTTTGTCAGGCTCTCATAGACAAGTTTACAACTAACAGCTTGTGGCTGCGTTCCTTCATTAGAAATTTCTTTTTCAGGAGGAAATTGAATCTATAAGAATACCAAGATTTTAACCTCTTTAGTGTAGTATAATTCAGTATCATAGAATGTTTGTTATGAAAGTTGTTACCAGTTAATGCTGAAGATGGGATGCCAACAGCAATGAGCAATGTGAGAAATATCTTTGCGTACAAGTAATGTACTACATTCACAAATCTGTGCGAACATTATGTTTATATTACTAATAACGTCAGATAATTGATCTAAAGGAACTTGGAAATAAATTTGATTACCATAACCATAAAGGGATGAACGAAGTTTACTATTTAAGTTTAGAGCAAAAAGAAACGGAGACAAAATGCCACCCTGTGGGACTCCATTAGGCTCCAATAGTAGCACATGAAAAAGACAAGGTTTCTACGACATTACTGAAATCTAGTAAGCGAAAACCTATTAGATTAACCTTTTCTATGCCTAATCTAACATCGTCAATAATCTTTATGAGGGCAGTGGCTGTACTGTAGTGAAGGTAGAAACTGGATTGAAATGGACAGTTAGGATAGGGGATAGTTTTAAAAAGAAAGATACAGAATAGATTACAGACGAATCGCTCGAGGAGTTTTAAACTGTAAAGGGCAGGTAGCAGCAAGATGAAGCACACCTTGAATAGTACGAATAAAAATCAACTGCTAGTCTTTATTTAGTCCCTTTTACAAGGTCACCAAGAAGAAATTTTAGCCTATTTTTCTGGTGTACCCTGTACAGCTAACGAGGTGAGTATTCTGTAGACAGTGTTCATCTGGAGCCATAGTTCCCAAAGTGGTCCAAGTGGACCTCCAGGGGTCCACGGGAGATTCGACCGGAGTCTGCGTTGGCGTACGCAAATTTCCATAGTTAGATCTAATCTTCACATTTTTTGTCGAGTTTTGGGAATATGGTAGAAATGTAGCTGCAGGGGATCCACCGGAACCAGCTAAATTTTGAAAATGGTCTATGAGAAAGTCTGGGAACCTTTGGTCTATGCTATATTGCCCTGGGAACCTCTGATCTAGAGTGTTATAATTTTTCACCCTTGCATTATCTAAATTTATCCATTAGTCTGCTGTGTTATAAAATAGAAAATAATAAAATATAACAATGCAAAACCTGTGTCTGAAAATATAACAATATATGTGTTCAGATGACCAATCATCATCTGACCTAATAGCCCCTACAATCCCTGCCACGACTAATATTATCGACACACCAGCTGGGTTATTCCATCTGCATGCCTTACGTAATAAGGGGAGGTCTAGTTCAAATTATATGTTCGAACGGATGACCCATATAAAACCCGGCTGTAGCAAGTACAGTCAAACCTGTTCTTGGGAGGTCCTTTTTTATGCGATTTTATTTTTGTGCGTTTTGTTATTGCGATTTTTCTCTAATATATTGTAAAAAAAATATATGTTATAAGTATTTAGGAAATGTCTGAATATATTTTTTATGTGTGATTTCTTTTATGCAGTCCTAATCTACAGCACAAAAACAGATTTGACTATATTGCTTACTACTGTCGGCTGCTGGGGCTGAAGTATTATATTGGCATCAATTCTGATGTAACACAAACTAAATTTCGACTCTCCACACTTTTTCTAATGACAAATATCAAAACGAGACAACGAATATTTTTAGCGAGTACCAACCTACATTTCTGTCAAAAACACAAACGTTGCGTTTTAGCGTATATTTAGTCAACATGTTCCGAGGTCACGTCTAAATTTGTATGTAGAACTTAGTTTTGACGTGTCTAAACAAAACTGACAGTGCCAAAATTATTGCTATCTCGTTCTGGCGTTTGACATTAAAAAGAGATGGGAGAACGTAAATTTAACTTTACCTACCGTTATATAGGTATTATTGAAATTATTACCTGTTTTGTTCCATAGTAGCAACGAGGTCGGTAGACTACCGAAAGCTGGTCTTGTACGAAACCACTTCACGCAGTTTTATAGTAATGTGAAAGTTTTTGATCGCAAAGAAGCTCAGCCACATAATTTTGTTCGAAATGAATCTGTAACAACCACAAAACAATATTGTTATTAATTTGTCATTTTTTTTTCGAGAATTAATTCAACAAAGAACCGAATTTTAGACATTCTTATATGAATGCATGTTATCTTATTAGTCTATCAAAATCTACTGCGATCTCAAAGACGCCTGCCAAGCCTGGAGATTATCGCAACTCCCTCCACTTAAAGGAGACCGTTTATGTCCAGCGGTGAACTTTCATGGGCTCGTGATAGTGATCGATGAGAGATATAAGTTATTTTTATCCCAAAAAATGTGGAATGTGTCCCATAAATATGTAAATTATTGCGTGCGACGCAATGACAGCTTATAACGAGCTAGTGAAACAATATTATTGTAACATTAATCTACACTATTATAAAATTGTTAAATGTCAAATTTTGTAAATCAAAGATATTTAAAAAAAACTTTTCACATTCACTAATTAAGGGCTTCTGAAACCAGATCCGTCAATGTTTGTTTGTTTCTTTGTTTGTTCGAGCTTCACGCAACAACCAGCGGGTGGATTTCGATCAAACTTACCATTCCAACTTAAATTCTGCGCCATTTTTCATCGAATCGGTCCCGTAGAATTGAATACACAGCTTGATCCTTGTTTTAGTAGCCGCCGTTAAGGTACGAGGATTCATGTAAAAGTGGATCCAAGGCTTTTTATATAAATTAATAACTTTTACAGCGATCCGCTCGGGTGAATGTCGATTTTTCGCAACATGGGAAATGCGGCATATTCATAGATTTATATAAAACTAGCTTTTGCCAACGACTCCGTTTGTGTGAATGTCGGTCTTCCGCTACATGGAATATCCCGAAACAATCTTAGGTTTATATAAAAAGCCATTTTGATTGGCATGGTATAATTATGGCCACATCTCGTGGCTACACCAAGGTGTTGTTATAATTATGGCCATAATTATTGCCATATTCCGGTGGTGTGGCCGTAGCATTATTGAATTCCCACTACACACGGACAGTATAATGACGGTAAGCACAGTATAATGACGGTAAGCACAGTATAATGACCAAAAGTATAAAGCGTCGTTATACTTTTTACTGAATCTATTAATATTATATCATCAATCTATATTCATATATTATCCTAATTCTAACTTAGTATTACAAATGCGAATGTGAGTTTGTTTGTTAAGCTTTCACATATTAACTACTCAACCGATCTTCATGAAATTTTGTACACACATTGTCAGGGGTACAGTGAATGACATAGGGTACATTTATCCCGAAAAAAGAACTGCTCACGAGTGATAGAAAAAAATGTATTTTCAACTGTCTGATATATATTTAAGGACGTCAACGCGAGCCAAGCCGCGGATTAAAGCTAGTGATATCATATATTCGTATATTATAGTACGTCATATATTATAGTATTTTTATTTTATATGTCACTTTTCGCCACACGAGAAATCCCGAAATAATCATAGATTTATATAAAAAGATTAAGAACCACTTTTACTTGAGCTCTCGCACCTTAACGGCGGCTACTAAAACAGGGATTAAGCTGTATTTTTAATTCTACTAGACCGATTTTGATAAAACATGCCGCAGTATTTAAGTTGGAATAGTATCTTTAAGACTATAGCAGTTTAACCAAAACCTAGCCGCTAGTTTTTGCGTGAACCTCAACAACAAACAAACAAACAAACATCGACGGATTTAGTTTCAGGAGCCCTTAATTATTCGATCTGAGTGATTTGTTTTTAAATATCTTTGATTTTTTAAAATTTGACATTTAACAATTTTATAATAGTATAGATAGATAGATAATGTCCATTTTACTACTTATTTATTTATATATTGTTTTATTTAATTTTCGGTTCACTGTCCATGTGTTTTATCATTTACTTTTTTAACTGTGTATGTGTGTACGTACGTCTAGCACTACACGTTTTACATATTATATCATTTATTTAATGTGTTTAAACTTAATTTTAGGATGCTGACTTAATTTTAGGATGCTGACTTAATTTTGGGATGCTGATTTAATTTTGGGACGCTGACTTGATTTTGGGATGCTGACTTAATTTTGGGATGCTGACTTAATTTTGGGATGCTGGCTTAATTTTGGGATGCTGACTTAATTTTGGGATGCTGATTTAATTTTGGGACGCTGACTTGATTTTGGGATGCTGATTTAATTTTGGAATGCTGACTTAATTTTGGGATGCTGACTTAATTTTCGGATGCTGACTTAATTTTGGAATGACTTAATTTTGGGATGCTGACTTAATTTTGAGATGCTGACTTAATTTTGGGATGTTGACTTAATTTTGGGATGCTGACTTAATGTTAGCACACCATATTATGTTTCTTACAATCCTGTCCGTACAACGCTTGTCTTCGCGATGAGACCGCCCCGTGTTACACTCCACGTAATTGTAATATGATACTTCACTAAAATGCGATGAACTTGTGTGCAATGAATGTATCTATATAAGTAATGTAAACAACAATTTCTCGTTAATGAAGTGCGGCATAAGGCGAGTTATCCTTAAAAGCTGCGCCGGTATTGAAGTGGAAGGCGGCGCAGCGGTTCGCGCCGGTTTCGTCCGGCGGCGCGGAATCCACCGCAACGAGGTCGCTCACCGGTCACGCGAGGAAACTTCAGACGACGACGCTCAGTGCGAACGCGCTCTCGATCCAACGTATGGCCCTAAATACGAAAATGGCCATGAATTGCTTCAGTGGTCGTTTTCTAGACCTTGAATTCTAGGATTGAAATGGATTCTGGATTCAAATCCTGCTAGGAACAAACTTTGCGTGATGACAATCTTTGTACCCAAGCCATGGATGTTTTTATTTATCTACTATTATAGCTTTTGCCCGCGGCTCCACTTGCGTGACTCTCGGTTTTCCGCTAAATGGGGAATCCCGAAACAATCATAGATTTATATAAAAAGCTTTTGAAACCACCTTTACTTAACAGTTTCAGTGCCACGCAGCGCGATCGCGCTGTTCGCGTACTGCGGTGAACCGTGTCGCTATTTCTGATCACGATCGTCAATTCGTAACGCGCTCGATTCGTAAACGACCTGCATAATTAGCTGTGTTTCTTTACCACGTTGAGTCTCAAGGTTTATTTTTAACAATATTTAAAAAAAAAACAATGTAATATTTTTACGATTAAAAAATTGCCGATCAATCTGAAGCGCGAGCGCGCCGGGCGGCATATTTGGACGAAAAAAAGAGCAGCACGACCGCGTCGATCGGCATTATTCGCAGGTAAATGAAGGAAGATTTTTAAAAACCCCTGGCACTAAAACGGTTAAACTCACGTACCTTAATGACGGCTAATAAAACAGCGTTCAAGCTGTATTTTCAATTCTACGGGTCCGATTTTGATGAAACATGTCGCCACCTTTACGACTGTAATAGTTTCACCAAAATTTTACATCTGGTTTTTGCGTGACGCTCAAACAAATAAACATATTTGGTTTCAGATGCCCTTAATTCGTCGATCTGAGTAGGTTTTAGAGGTGATGAAGAGACCTAGACACATTTAGTTATTTCAGATCTTGAGAAGTGCTAAGTTGCTATGCAATACGCATTAAAGAGTACTTATGTACTGAGAGACGAGCGGTCGCTTGCGTTCCACAATTATTTTTATTATAAAAGTCGATGAATGCTTCATTTTAGCGCCAAATTCAATGCAGCGGGCAGCTACCGTCAGGTGACCGGCATGCAAATAAATCCTACGTTTACTTTTTGCAATTTTTTTTTTCACTGACAGAAAGCTACATTGTTCCTGAGCGCTACAGGCTATAAATTATATTTAATTAATGCACATTAGCCGAGCTATCACACTGTTTGTGTAGCGAGTCGGGAAGTAATACGATTACGGAGAAATTTGGCGCACGCGCGGGAGGGAGTTCGAGTAGATATGTAATCGACGTAAGCGGAGCAGCAGGCAACAGCTAGTTTATTATACAGATACTTGTAATTATCTTGGATTTAGGATTACTCAGTAGTATTATGTATTCTACGGTTTCTGGGTCTATTGTTGTTAAAAGTTATTTATTGCGCTGACCAGTGACAATGTACATATGTATAAAGTATTCATATCGGTTGGCCGCGTGAAACAATTATTTTGAAAATACCTCTATTATGTATAGTAATCTGTGTCCATAATTTATATGTATTTATGTACTACCATAACATAATGGTATTGTTGACAGCGTTTTGAGTGCCCAATAATAATATATCCAAATTACAAACAGATACCTTAATTATATAGGTCAGGGAGTACTTAGTCTTTTAGTCTGTCCGGCAAATAGACTTAAGTATACGGGTAAGCGACC
>WUAW01003225.1:423-20815 GCA_017165845.1 Thaumetopoea pityocampa | reverse complement strand
TTGACTTTTGTAAATCTTTAATTATTCCGGGATTTTCCATTAAGTGAGAAAATCGACATTTACGCGGACGAAACCACGGCTGAAACCTAGTGTAAATATAATCCTGTTTTCGCACTATAGAAATATAGTTGTAACAATGTTATAAAAAGCATTTTTACTTCCAGATTTGGCTCGGCACTGCGGATGACAACTGGAAAGACATTGCTTACGTGTTGTTTTCGTTATTTAACGTTCTTTGGGCGTGCATATATTTAGAGACGTGGAAGAGGTATTATTTTAACTATCGCTTTGGATAGGATTTATCATTTAACACTTACGCTGTCACTAGATTTGGCTTTATCGAGCATTGTGTGCCATTTTGATTTTTGACATAAATGCATGCAAAAGAGCTATTAAATTAATATAAATATGACTTACGATGTCTCTGTGGCGTCTTATTCATGTTTGGCCCAGTAGACAGACTTACGACGTCTCTGAGGCGTCTTATTCATGTTTGGTCCGGTAAACTTACGACGTTTCTGAGGCGTCTTATTCATGTTTGGCTCGGTAGACAGACTTACGACGTCTCTGAGGCGTATTATTCATGTTTGGCCCGGTAGAATTACGACGTCTCTAAGGCGCCTTATTCATGTTTGGCTCGGCAGACTTACGACGTTTCTGAGGCGTCTTATTCATGTTTGGCCCGGTAGACAGACTTACGACGTCTCTGAGGCGTATTATTCATGTTTGGCCCGGTAGAATTACGACGTCTCTGAAGCATCTTATTCATGTTTGGCCCGGTAGACTTACGACGTTTCTGAGGCGTCTTATTCATGTTTGGCCCAGTAGACAGACTTATGAGACGTCTTTAATGCATCTTATTCATGTTTGGCCCGTTAGACTTACGACGTCTCTGAGACATCTTATTCATGTTTGGCCCCATAGACTTACGACGTCTCTGAGGCGTCTTATTCATGTTTGGCCCGGTAGACTTACGACATGTCTGAGGCGTCTTATTCATGTTCGGCCCAGTAGACAGACTTACGACGTCTCTGAGGCATCTTATTCATATTTGGCCGGGTAGACAGACTTACAATGTCTCTGAGGCATCTTATTCATATTTGGCCGGGTAGACAGACTTACGACATCTCTGAGACATCTTATCATATTTGGCCGGGTAGACAGACTTACGACGTCTCTGAGGCATCTTATTCATGTTTGACCCGGTAGACTTACGACGTCTCTGAGGCGTCTTATTCATGTTTGGCCCAGTAGAGAGACTTACGACGTCAAATATGAATAAGATGCCTCAGGCATCTTAATCATATTTGGCCAGGTAGACAGACTCACGACGTCTCTGAGGCGCCTTATTCATGTTTGACCCGGTAGAATTACGACGTCTCTAAGGCGTCATTGTAAGCTAAGGTATTAACTGTTTGTATAAGAGGCTATAATCATTTATGTAACACTTCTGCCTGCATGGATTACCTTTACATACATAAATAAATTAACCACCGTCTAACTTTTCCGTTAAACCGTTTTCCTGTAAGACAAGCTAGATGGCGTTACCTTGACTTAATTTATAAACACAAAATAGCAGAAATTATAGCAGTCACTTATGTCTTTTTGGCGTTATTAATGCCGGTTTTTTTGCCAGGGTCCGTTTATATAGCAGTTACTCATTGGTCTATCTGTGATTTATTTTATATTTTTAATGATTTAGATAATTAATGATCATTATTTGAATTTCAGGTATTCAAATGCTTTGGCATATAAATGGGGGACTTTGGATCAGAGGGACGAATTGTTGTTGGAGCCAAGACCGTTGTTTCAGGTATGTGCTAGATATTTCAACCTCCTTTCAGCTCGTAAATAACCCATTATTTAGTACGGCCTCTGTCGTTATTATTGAGTACTTACTTCATTATTTTGGTCTCGTAGTTCTACCATGATTTTATTGCCGAAGAACGTTAACGTTCATTTATAACATTTCTACATAGATTTTAGTTCTCTAGGGGCGTCGTCGGATCGGACGGAAATACTCTAAATCTATTTGCCTTAGAGATTTTTTCGATGGCGCGTGAAGTTTCCCAATCCGCATTAGGGCAGCGCGGTATCCTAACCCTTCTGATTCTGAGAAAAGACGAAGAATACAAAATATACTTAATTTCTTCCGGAAAGATTTTTTATGAGGAGAAAAAAATGACTTCATTAAATGATCGGAAATAACCATTACCATTGTAGACAAACCAAAAAAAAAAAATAAGTTCTCCGATTGATCCTGTAGTAAATAAATTGTTATCAAGTGTTTGTTCCATTTATTACAGTAACTATAATTATAAAAAACTGAACGTCCCCGCATATGGCCAAGGGCGTGAAGAGGTTAATATGAATGGTGTAACAGGGTGAGATGGGCACGAGCGAGGTGACGGGTCGCCCGGAGCCCCAGTACGCGGCGTGGCGGCGCCGAGTGTGGCGCCACTTCGTCTCGTTCCCGGTCATGTTGCTGTGTCTCAGCGTCGCCGCTGTAGTCACCTTCGCGCTCTTCAACGCGCAGGTAAACGCATTCGTCTAAAGCTTTAGTTCCCAAAGTGGTCCAAGTGGACCCCCAGTTAATGTACTGATCAAAAAAACAGACAGTAGAAAATTAAACTTATTTTTTATAGTTTTTTTTTAGATTTATTATATTATTATTATATTTTTCGCACACGTTTATCTAGCATCAAAGTAGGTTTCTCTGTATGTATATATGGTACCAGGTATACATATTTATATACATGATGAAAACTTCCATGGCTCGAATACAAAGTGTGCCCCTGCCGGGATTTGAACCCAGGAGTCGAACATAAAAACAGGTTCACTACCATTATGCTGAACAGTCATCATGTTTTGTGTCCAGGATTGGTGGGAACATAACATAGTATATTTCACATGGATTCCTCGTGCTTTTCTCGCAGTAGTGATTGCAGTGGAAGAAGAACTGTATGCTAGGATAGCGAGGTGGCTCAACGACAAAGGTAAGCCTCAAAACACTATGAAATTAATAATGTTTGCCCTTTTTTGGTAATACAGCGGTTCTAATTTCTATACATAAACTAGGACAGTAAAAAATTTAGGAATTCAAACTCAAATTTTACGTTATGAATATTCGATCTGGGCTATCTACAAGAGATCGTTTATTGGCAGTGAGACCGCTCACTGTATTTTCATCGTAGTAATATCCTCGTCAAAGTAAGGCTTGACTGCCGACTTTTGTTTAACGTCATCTCCGTAAACCCTCACAGCCCCTGATATAACTAGTGACATTAAATTACTAGCCAGTACCACATGAAGTAACTCAAATGCCATTGTAGCATATCCACACAATATTTTTTTAATATTTGCCTTATGCTGTTAAACTACTTCAGCCTGAATAATTTAGTAATTCGATACATAACCAGGACTCTCTTACGTCATTCAGGAACCCATAGGTATAGATATTAAGGCCTTAATGTAACAGTGGCGCGTCGTACCTTCTTGGTTAAACAAATCAAGTAAATGATTAATGTTCTGAGAATTCTACTTACAGTTGACCTATAACTATAGAGGTTTTCCGTGCAAATGATAAGTGCATCCCGAGGCTCCAGCTTGGAGGCCCGGGCACGTACTTCACTTGCGCTGATTAAAAAATTGAACTGTAGACCTTACATGTAGATCAAGGTTTGGAAGTAGTTTGATTAAAGAAATTCACATATATACATATGAAACTTGAAAACATAAAAACATTTTTGTGAAGATCTCTAAATTTTTCGGCGAGTTTTTCGCGGCATATAATTATTGGTCACACTCAATATTGTAATTAAAACATAAAATTGAGATAAATATTATTAATTTTTTTGTATTTGTCGAATAAATGATAAAAATTGGAATTGGAATCGCTGTATGTATTTAAATTGAGTTATCATAGATATAATGTGTGAGGTATTTACTTGTGTTACTTTTTATCTTGTGCGAGTTTTAAAGTGTGGAGTAATTCTAACATATATCCTTGTCATACAATAATTGGAAAGTTTTTGAATATTTATCTTTATAAAAATTAAAGTTAATTTCTCAGAAAATATTTACGGATGCCCCTTTTCTCACATGTTCATACTTATTTTTATTTTTAAAAAGATATCAAGTCTTATGAGGGGAAGTATGTGAAACATACACCGACGGCTATTTTACCTAGATAGGAATAAAATTAAACACAATACGATTACTTTTTTATTTGAATTAATTGGTGTGTTTTCAAAATACAGAAAAATAATCGTATCTTGTTTCATCTCTCATCAATTCCTGATACTATAATTCTCCACCACACAAGCGTACCCTTGTGGTAGAGTCAAACTAGCAAGTGTTGCAATTCCCTAAAACCCCCTCTTAAGAACTTTATCCTCCTATCCTGAAGGATAGGAGCTTATTTGTGCTCGTTTTAAGGAATGAGTGCACGGCATATTTTTACGTGTGCGTCCTCTTAAGCTGGGTTAATATTAGCGCTCAACACACGTAATTGTTAAAAATGGCGTTAACGAACAACAAAACCAAATGAACAGTTTCGCTATCGTTCAGCCCAAACCGTCCGTCAAAAATTTCAGTATCATTGACAAAACTCGAACTCTGTACATAACTTTTAAAACTTAGGAATGTAAATTTTGATAACCCACTGTATACAGTCTTATAAGACTACCCGCACTTTACAATAATTTTGATTTAGATACTTCAGTTAGTTTTTTTTTTTGTACACATTAGAGTTAATTACGTAGCCGTAATAAAATTCTTGTTGTTGGAACGTAAATATTGTCGATTGACAATTGCCCTATGTTGTTATGAATATGTGAGACGAAAGGGTGTGTTATAATTCTTATATACTTTCCTGCATGCACACTTTAGTTTGGAATAACATATAATATGTAATTTTTCCTTTACTTTTCTATTAGATTTTAAAACTAGGTTTAAAATAGATGAATTAATTGAAAATCAAATAGATACCAGTTAGCTTAGAAAATACATTAGATTAACACGTAGTAGAGAAGGAAATACTATAGCGCATATTATTTTTCTCTTTACTGCTTACACAATGGAACTGGACCCATAATTATAACGGTAATATGAATTTAAAAAAAAATCACTACGATCTTACATCCAACAGAAAACTATCGACTCGAGACAAAATATGAAAATCATCTGATTGTGAAAATAGCGTTGGTTTGTATATACAAAATGCTGTACATCTAACGCCATGCTAAATGAGCTGAGCTTGATCACGCTTTGCTAACATATACAGTTACGGAGAAGGCCTGACCAAAGACGTTGGTAAATTGACTAATAAATTGAAGGGCACAGTAACTTAAGGTTTAATATGTCACTTTCACATTTCCTTTTTTGTCTTTATAATGGCGGCCCCAGTATTTTTATAATTTATAAAAAGTTACTTATTACATATAATAATCGTTTTAGTTATACTATTATGTTGTATAAAATCAGTGATATCCTATTTATAGATAAACCTTTATTGTAAATTGCTTATTTGGGTACAAATAAATGCCACAACAGTTGTCATGCTATATGTAATTTTCGTGAGCTGTCTGAAGGGGGTACATTTTAGATCTTTGTGAGTCTTCACTTATGCGTAGTCAATAACACCCCTGCTTTTTTGTATGTAATAATTATGGAAAAATTGTCATTTTAAATAAATTACTTTCATTTCGATGATACTTAATTCAGTCAAAAGTGGCATATTAAAGTGAATCTACTTCAGTAGCACTTTTATTTTTTTTGCTTGCATGCAGATTAAAAATTATGTTAACTGTACGAGCGCATGTCTAACCTAACTGTCATAACTATTATTATTATTTAATTAACATTTAAACATTATATTTTGAATTTATAATTGTATTATTATTTTGACGCAAATTTTATTCATTTAAAAATATAATGTCAGTACTTAATTATAATATTCGTCTAACCATTCTAAATTAGATGATATTACAACTTATTCAAGGATTTTTTTACCGGCTCACATTGCCAGGGTTAGCCTTTCGATTTTTTTTATCATGTAGCCTATTTTACAAGTGGTGCATTTATTATTACTTCATCACATTTAAACAAGCATTCAAAGAGTACGAGAGTCATGCCAAAAAAGTTAGATTCTCGAAAATTACAAAATTCATTCTTTATTACAATCGACATTTTGTTCATTTTGTTGGGGTCGGGTAATCTTCAAAGCATCATACCCTGGTCAGCCGCTTTCTTTCAGGATTATAGTTATATAACCATGTTTTATCACCTGTTAATAATATCGTAAACATTTGTTTCGGTAGCGTCGAATTTATTTATCATAAATTTCCATCAGTCCATTAGACGTTCTTACTGCTCATCGTTAAGATTCTGTGGAACCTATCTCGAACAGTGCTTATGGTGAGACTTATCCAAAGCCCAATTTTCGCTGAAGATTTACATATGTACTTCGTCGGTTTTCATTAATAATTTTCTTGTCAGCTTGAACATTTTCTTGAGTAATCATGGTAGGCGGCCGACCTAACTTCTCATCTTCAAGGCTTCCACGTCCTCTTTTAAATTCAGCAAACCAATAGAAAACTATAGTCGTGAATCACCAAAAATTATGGCTAAAAGTACAAAACATTCTTGCGGCTTTAATTCTTTTATATAGTCATAATAGCATGCACATGAAGACGATTGTTACGAACAAATTCCCTCTGGATTATCGCTTAAAAATAAAAATTACAATAAATTGATTTAACAGATGTTCTATTTATAATTTTTTTTAACAAATAACCTTTTACGACGGTGTAGAACTTGCTAGTACCAAACAAATGAGTAAAAATTATCTAATTTCTTTTGGCATGATCCTCTGTAATAATTACCGTGTTCATATTCAAATATTTTGTTATCCATTTCTAAAATATATCATAATCACGATTTATCAAATTGCCTTTAAGCTATGGCCATGGCATAATTATTTATTTTTATCTACAGTCTATTACAAACCGAATGATTGTTGTTACACTGATGTTTCCTAGATATAACTATTAATGTTCCGGCGATAGCGCATTTAAAAGTGCCTTAACAATCATACCACCAAAACAGATTTCAACTGAAACATATTTCAAAATTTCTGAACTGTATTTCGGAATTGGACAACGATTATCAGGGTTCATATAAAGTTGTTTTTCAAAAAAAACCTTGTTTATTTCAGTTTTTTATTGTTAAACAATATTTATATAAAAATAGCCCTATATATATATATATATAGAAACCTAGATTATTATTGTACGATTCTAAATTTTAGTAGAAAAACATTAAGATATGTTTTAGTTAAAAAATATTTTGACAGTTATTATTCTCACCCAATCCTTAATTATATTATCGATTTTTTAATTTTGATATTTCAAATATATCATTAATTGTCAACTTATGACAAAATACTGCTTTTTAGAGTCTGTGAATAAGTATTTGAAGTATTTAGAGTATAAAATATAGTCTATTTTATTTTCAGTTTCAATTTTTGAACTCGTTCATGAGTTTGTTCTACATTGCGTTCTATCTTCAGGATATGGATAAATTGAAAGAGGTATGTTATCATTTTAATATTATTACTTGAAATCACATTACATTTTATATCTTATTCAATGTATGAAGATTTGCACAAGAACAATTAAATGCTCATTATCTGTTTTAATTCCTGTAGTCTTGTCCTCATTAGTACTTAAATTTTGTATTACATATATAAAGATTGTGTGTTTGGAATGTGTAGCTCGAAGATTACTAGTGTTATCGGGATTCAAGGATTTGGTCCTTGCATTATCAAAGGTCTGATATTAGTTAACACTTTAAAACAAGTGTCGGTCATTATACACATTAGTCTGTTAGAGTAAGTTGAGCGAGGTTAGTCGGTAAGTCGAATCTAGAATCTAAATAATAAATGAAATTAAAAATGTCAGCACGCAACACTTGAATTTTTGTGCAATCTATAATGGTATGTGAGAATTAGAGAGCAGCAGTGTGCGAGTAAGAGGTCAATAGAAGTGACACTATTATTATAATGACATACTTTATCATCATGAGTATATTGTTTAATTTACAGCAATTGGCCGTGTTGTTGATAACGAGACAAGTGATTGGAAATCTAAAAGAGTCTGCATTGCCATATCTGATTGAGAATTTGAGGTTGGCCAGAATATGCGTTGATGTCTTTGGGGCAATTAGTCCTAGCAAGGGTAAGTCGAGCTTTCAATTATTCTTAAATACTCATGTGTCTTCTACAGGTACTGCTTGTATATTGGGATGTAATACTTGTAGGGACCTCTTTGAAAAATGAACATCTATTTAGAATTGTGTATCTTGTTATATTTTGGTTTATCGAAGTGACTCTTTATAACTCGTAATATTGGTAGGCTGAAGCTATGGAGCAGAAGAATCCTGGAATGAAGACCATGTATCGGGAGATATAGTGTAGGTGCCTTATAGCCTAATATACTTTCCATTTATTTCTTCGCCGTAGACAAATTATAAAATTAAGTTGTAACAAAAGCTAGTATCGATAATGTCAGGTAGAAGTTATTAAATATTTTACCCATTCACAGTTCCAACATCAGTCCAATTAACGGAACTATTCGACAGCAAAAAGACAGATTCGTCCGGGGAACCGCCTGAGAACAGTCTAATGAACGGAGGTGCAGATAAAGGCGGCGACGGACGCGACTCCGAGCCGGTTGTGGGACAGAAGGTCATACACCAGGCGGAGCTCGAGTCGCAGCTGTTTAAGGTAATTTATACCTTGAATGGAAGTGACAGGTGTTTACGTATTCTGTTTTCAAGTGGTATGAACGTATCCTTAATTTTTGGAAGAGTATGGTTGTGGATTAGGCAAGAATGGTGATTGAACTTGAATGTGGTAAGCTGTGGGCTCTGCCTATTTCCTTGGGATACAACCGTAAGTGTATGTTTGTAATGTGTGTATATTATTATATAAAATGTTTATTTTATTTCAAAGTATGACAGGGGATAAATTTTTGTCTACGACTCTGGGTTAGTCAGCCGGCGCTATATTTCTAACCTATGTCCATATTATACTCTTTCCTGTCCCCATTTCCATCCCCAGACCATATTCGTCCCCGCTATAGCGATACGGACCTCTATTAATCAGAAGGGGGATTAAGCCGTAGTCTACCACGCTGGCGCACTGCGTGTTGGTGTACATATATCTCTTACACGTTCGGCAGTACGAGGGCACGTTCTCCGAGTACCTCGAGATGCTGACGCAGCTGGGTCACGTGCTGTTGTTCTCGTCCGCGTTCCCGCTGGCGGCGGTGTGCGCGCTTCTCAACAACGCCGTCGAGATCCGCGCGGACGCGTTCAAACTGTGCCACGTGGCACAGAGGCCGTTCGGCGAGCGAGTCAAGAGCATTGGCAGCTGGCAGGTGAGGCATAGACTTTTATTATATCTGAAATGAAGAAAACATTTTTATAGTGTAATTGAAATGCACATCACTGTTATAAAAAAAAATGTTGTCTGTGTAATGTTTGTCTGGAAGAGATTTCATCATCATTCTACAGACGACCGTTACTGGACATGGCCTCCTCCAATGATCGCTACACCGAGTGACTTGGAGCTTTCGGCATCCACCGATTGCTTGCGCCTTTCATCAGGTTATCGGTCCACCTAGTCGGGGGTCTACCCGTACTACGCTTTCCAGTTCGGGGTCGTCACTCCAGCTTCTTGGGACACACAATGTCTATCGGTTCTTAGAGTTGTGCCCCGCCCACTGCCACCGCCAAGAGATTTATAACATTATGGTTCCATTATATTGGCCTGCAATTTATTATTTCCCGAAATCAGTATTTATTTGCAGTTTTGTTCTAGATGTCTTAGTGCCGTAATATCGTGGTTATCGTAATATTATCGCAAAACTAAGATATTACACTGTTAAAATATACATTATGATAAATAGTTATTTTTTATGAGTTGGAAAAATCTGCTTTTACGAAGAAAGACTATCAGAATTATCTATGGTAGAATTGTAGATTATATGTAAACCTATACATAATTATAAATGTATTAAACCATTATTTAAAGAAGAAATAGACATCCTCCAATTTCTCTAAAAATGCATTAGTGTTGCGTTGCATACACGTTATTTAACTAAAATATAAATGTTATTTACATTTCATACACAACTAGCATATGGGCGGACTTAATGCCTGAGGCATTTTCTACCAGTCAACCTTTAGACAGTGCTGACATTACTTTTCTTCCGTTTTTTTTTTCATGTTCGTATGTTGTTCCGTATTCCGGTTAGTTGGTTTTCTGCATGTGGGCACATCGGCTCATCAACCAATGAGAGGGTGGCTAGACAGGCTAGCCAACAGAAGCGCACATGCTCTCAGTAATTTAATATATAAAAAAGTATATCATGAACATTGTTGTAGCACGCGATGGAAGCGATGGTGGCGGTGGCTGTGCTGGTGAACTGCGCGCTGATCGGTCTGTCCGGGCCCGTGCACCGGCTGCTGCCCGACGCGACGCCCGCGCAGACCATACTTGTCATCGTGGCGCTCGAGGTAACGTTGAGACCCATCTACAAGGCCTTGAGCACAGGCGCAGGGTAGCCACCTTTTCAGTATTCTACAGGATACATTTTGGAGGAGTGTGCGCATTTTAATTCCTCCATTTCACCCCTACCTCGTAGACATCCCTGTCACCCGTACGAAGCGATTTGCTTCTACGTTCATAATACGTGCAGCCAAAGACTGGAGCAGTCTTCCTGCGTCGGTATTTCCGTCCGATTATAATTTAGGTGTCTTTAAGACAATAGTGAATAGTTTTTCATTAAGCTAGTACGTTTTATCATCCTAGATTACATCGCCACTTACCATCAGGTGGAATTGTAGACAAGTATTGGCTTCAATGTGGTAAAAAAAACATCAGCATATTATAATTCCTTGCTCTACATGGGAATAGGGGTATCATGTTCACCAGAAGAATCCATCCATGAATGAATACATCGAGACAAATATTTGTACCATACATTATGCAGCACATGATCATAATCATTAGCCCGTGGAAGTCCATTTCTAGACATTGGCCTCCTCCACAAGAGGGAGGCACGGAGGAGGCTGCAATCTTCACGCCTGGAACGCGTTTTGAAGATCACAGTTGATGTTAATTGAATAGCAGGATAATGCTGTTGCCCCTTGTTTTGGTGCATCCCTCAGCTATTTCTTACAGCATTCACGTGAAGACATCGAGTGGCGCTATGATTATATCGGCGCCACGTACAGACACAATGCCATATACTAGTGGAATTTTACCTCAGTATTATTCCAAACTAAATCAAGTCGTGCTTTTATGGGAGGGGTTACCACTGGAGGCAAGTTCAAATAATTTCCGTTTGAAGTCTTCCGATCCCCTCATGCCCTGTGCAATATTTACTGCGTCAACAAAACGTGTAACGTTGAAACGTTAATTTTCAACGTACATTATTAAAATTTAACAAAAATCAAAGGATAAACAAAATTAACTAATCACAATATTCTACATAAATACATCTTCAATGTTATTAACAAAGGTATAACGCTTAAATTTGTATTTTTTCATACGAGGACAGCGCGATCGTACCGAACAAATACATTGTTTATTAACTCATGCGCAAGGTATTACAATTATAAGTTCGCGGTTGTTGCGCTGCGGTGAATTGTTCAAAGAGACGAATTATTGGGCGGTGCATATACGCTCATTAAGCGTCTCTTATCGTGTCACCTCCGCCCTTTTTTTAATATAAATATTTTAAGTTTTACTTTAGAAAAACATGAGTGTGTTTGACCCCGAATTTGGGGTTCGAGGATCGGACTCTGCCGCTTAGGGTCGAGCCTAATTCTGCCTGCCGGCAGGGCGTATATGAACTCAGCGTTCGACGCGTCTCATCCCGCATCCTCGGCTGTCGTGGCGTCCCGGCTGCGTGTTTTTAGGGCAGTGTAATTTATGCCTACCTCCATAGGCCATATAATGA
The DNA here is from genome assembly GCA_017165845.1 of Thaumetopoea pityocampa. NCBI lineage: Eukaryota > Metazoa > Arthropoda > Insecta > Lepidoptera > Notodontidae > Thaumetopoea > Thaumetopoea pityocampa. Next base: position 8,786 of record WUAW01003225.1, on the reverse strand, counting down.
CGGGCAAACGAGGACCCATCCCCCATAATTTTTTTTTGTTTTGTTTAAAATATTTTTTTTGTGCTGACGACAGGGGAATTTAATTTCTTAAGTCGCAAGTAATAGATTAATAATAAATTACGCACTCAGCCGGTTCGAATCCCAGATGTCCGTATTTGAAGAAGGAGTCTTATCTACACTACCACGACTCACATTACTGATATCATTGATATCACTAGTATATACATGATAAATATAAAAAAAACTCAAAATGACTGTATCGATTCTCATTGGTTTTTATTTAGTTATGTATTTTGTTTCAGCACGTAATCCTTGTACTGGTATTGGCATTGCGTCTCGCTATACCAGAGATCCCCGCATGGCTCGCCACGGAAATGGCCAAGGTCGAATTCCAGAGACGAGAGGCTATTAAAAATTCGCACGCGCCGCTAATGGTGAGTATTTTATTTATGAGGGAACTTAATAATCACTTTTTCATACCATATTTAAGCCAGTACTTGACAACAATCCCACCCGATAGTAAGTGGCGATGTAACCTAGGGTGGTAAAATGTATTAGTTAAAACTTAACATGATATGTAATAAGTTATAGCGACATTCATCTTACTTAGGACGCATCCTTGAAAGACCGAGCTACTCTAATGTCGAAACAGTGATAGAACAATTAGAACAAAGTTGTATTGGAAAGCTAAATCACAGTGGTGAAATTTTCATAGCAGATTATTTTAACAAATTTCAGTCCGAGTGTACGAGTCAAGACGATCTGCGAGCGCCGTCTCGCAACACTCCGCGCACTGTCACTCCGACCACTCCCAAACAAAACGAAAAACCTGACAAGAAGAAAATATTCATTGGGAAAATACCCGAGATACCGCCTTTCAGGTAAGTCTGCTTTCCAAAAATATCTTTAGAAACGTAACTAAAATATTATTTCATGGCAAAACTGTTCAATTTTATCATCAAAAGTAGACACAATATCATTTAGTGCTCAGTTTAAATGAAATATAATTAAATTGACGTATGCGTGCGTGCGCGCGTGTTTGTGCTGTGTGCGCATCTGTGCGTGTGTGTGTGTGTGTGTGTCAAGTTATAAATAACTAATTTCGGAATCGTAACTTATCGATTTAAGTTATATCCGATGATCGTGATATATTTTTCGCCGCAGTGTTGCCCAAAGTTTTGATCTTGCGAAAATGTGAAACATATAATAAAATGATATCCTCATTAAATGCCAGACTCAATAAAGTTCTACTGGTGTGATTAGAGTTTGAAACTTTCAACATTTGCAGTAAACTCCGAACAATATGCTAGGGTTAAACTACTTTACTACTATTTTAGCCCTCGCATGGCTAAAACCGCAGTAAATCGGTAGATATAATAGAAGATCAAAAATGTGATGCAGGAGTGATACAATAGAAACGTGGTAAAACCCAATTTCTCTGTTTTTTTTTTTGTTTATTTAATATAACACGCAATTTGAACTTCACCCAAAAATATAAATATACGCCTTCCGTTCAAAAGTATACTAATTTGATTAAACAAAACAATTCGTATTCTGCGCGCACGATTCGTGAAATGCATCTTCTGAAGAGATGTTTGAAACTGGAAGTACCACTTCTCGCAGGTGGTTAGCAACTAGATGTTATACATTAACATATACTCTTGTTCGCGTAATACAATACAAAATTATAAACTATTTTGGGAATAGGTTAGTCTTGATAACTTCCAGACTCCCGATGATTGGTCTCTTGTATTCTTATAAGACACCTATTGCAAGTGTAAAAACTTTATATAATTTAGTGTCTCAAGACCTTCTACAAAAGTTTTAAGACAGATTAAACGGATTCATGTTCACTCAATACAATTTCAAATACCCGGCATACCAATAAAAAATAGCTTGTGATGCTACAATAACAGAATAGTTTGTTGAAACGTTATGTATTATTATTTGTGAATAAAAGGTACATCTTGATCGAATTCGTTGTTGAGACGCTACGATGTAATGGAATATGTTTTCTTAAATAGAACTATATAGTAACTATGAGTGATATTTGGTTTATGGTTCCAATAACCATGGTCTCATTAAAAACACAGCAACGCGATGATAGTGATTTATAAGCCTCTCTCTTATATTTAACGCTCTGAAAAATTGTAAAACAATATATTCAGTATTGGTTTAATTACTGAAAATGATGAAATTAAAGAAAATGTTTATTTGATACAGCTTAAATAAGATCAAATTAGAGAAAAAATATGAAAAAAAGCAACTGTGCCAAATGGGAACCCAGCTAAGATTGATGCGAAACTTGTGTTCTGCTGAATCCTTCATCGTGTCTCTCAGACATCGAGCACACCGCACATCCTTGTAATTAAATATGTACTGTGATATGTATCTTTATAATGTACGAATGATGTGTGTGTGTGTGCGTGTGTGCGTGCGCGTGCGCGTGCATGTGCGTCCGCGTGCGCGTGCGCGGGTGCGGGTGCGTGCGCGTGCGCGGGTGCGGGTGCGTGTGCGGGTGCGTGCGCGTGCGTGTATGTGTGTGTGTGTGTGTGTGTAGATTTATATAACAGCAATGTGGCGAAAGCGTTTTACATTAATTAGATAAAAGTATGTAAAATATTTATAATATCCTGATAAATATATTTTAACATTTTAGTAGGGATATTAAAACTCCCAAGGCCGGGTGCAAGTCCCGACACGAACGTCGTGTAGTTTTTAGGGAGCTAGTCCCCACATAATCGCTGTATCGTACCCTCACTAAAGCGGTATGCGTTTAGGCATTTTTCACCTTAAAAAGGGCATTTTAGAAAAGGGGGAAACAAGTTATATGAGTTATATTATGTAACCAATACATATGATCTTGATATCCCTTTCACGAATATACATTAATTCTTTTTTATTTTGTTTTTGTTTACAGTTAATTTGACACAAGTTATATATCTGGACGGGTGTGTAGTGATATATGTATAATTTTGTAACATCAATTTATTAAAGTCAGTATTTTTTGCTTATTTTAATATTTCACATGTCTTATTTATTGCAATAAATTTTATTAACTATATAATAGTTTTATTTTTTCATATATTCTCCTTATATTATCGTGAGTGTGTGCAAAGCCGCTGTTGTCTCCTTGGGCATTTAGAGTTTGGGGTCCTTTTAAATCACCTTTTTATATGTTTTAATTAGATCTTATTTAGTTTATTTGCTAATACTTCTGGTCGTAACGTAATGGGTTAAGATTTTGTTGAAATTATTATATATTTTAGACATCCAACATAAACCCAAAAGAAACTTACGACCATGAACAAATTACTCTACCATTTTTAAATTGACATTTAAATTCTATTTAATTTCTATTTCGCTTTTACGCACACGAAGGAAGAGAAGAGCAGATTATATTATAGTAACTTGTACATTAGTGAATAAAAGTTAATATTACCTTTGACTTCTGAGTCCGCTAAATATTCAGATATAATAACTTGTTCCTTACTAGCTTTTTCCCGCGGCTCTGTCTGTGTGAATGTCGGTTTTCCGCTAAATGGGAAATCCCGACACAATCATAGATTTATATAAAAAGCCTCAGAACCACTTTTACTTGATCTCTCGTACCTTAATGGCGGCTGCTAAAATAGGGATCAAGCTGTATCTTCGATTCTACTGGACCGATTTTGATGAATCATGCCTCAATATTTAAGTCTGAATTACCTTTAGGTTTGTCATAGTTTGACCAAAATCTACCCGCTGGTTTTTGCGTGAAGCTCGAACAACAAATAACCAAGCATCGACGGATTTGATTTCTGTAGCCCTTAATGAGTCGATCTGAGTAGTTTTTTTTAATATCTTTGATTTTATAAAATTTGACATTTAACAATTTTATAATTATATAGATAGATTAAGGTCTTGTACAATTTACATTAATACCTGTTAGCTGCAAAATGTCTAAGCATTTCATGTCAAGGTCCTTCATGAAAGAATCTCGAGTTTTACTTAGTCTTAAACTATAGTGGAGATTTGGTGGTACTTGATCCTTTAGTCCATTGTAAGTATAATTATTATATGTAGGGTATATGTGTATAAAACGGGAGAAACGCCAGGCCGGTTTATAAAAAGTGTGACGTCAGTACCTCTGACGTCACTTAAATCATTGTCGGTATTATTAACTTTCTTTAATAATGAACGAATACTTATAAGGTTATCACTGCTTTTAATAAGAACAACTCAACAATATTAACGCATTTATGATCAAACCATCATATAAACTTATTATTATTATCATGTTATTATAAAAATACACGTAATACTTAACTAGTGGCGGACACCTCTTCGCGGGTCGACTGCTGGAGCGTAAAGTGATGAGCCAAAGTGATTCGACCTTTTATAAGAGTCAAACACTTTCACTCCAACGTCTCTCCGCCATATGCAGCTTCAACATGGCGTTTCATATTTTAGTCAAAACAATCTCTTAATACGAACGCGTTGTCATAATTTTACAGACAATTTAATTACTTTTAATACGAATGTGATGTGGGAAGTTTATAAATTATCTTAATTCTATTCTTAAATAGATTACTTTTTAGTAACAATAATACTTGGAATTTAATAGGAATAATTTTAATAGGAATTTCTATTGAACATACCATTAATGTTCAATAGATTTGTACTCAAAATGAAATCTCACAATATAAATTTGGTGTTAAAATATTGCAAATTATTCTAAGCCAATTCTTAAATTGATTATTATTTTGTAACAATAATCCTTGGAATTTAATAGAAATTATCGGTAGTCAAATTACTTTTCACAATGATTTAAAAGAAAGGAAGTATTAAATTAATCAACAGGAAACATAGCATCTACTTGAAAGACTTATTTCATAATAATTTAAAACCAAATCTAATTACTGAATTGTCTGAGATATTCATAAATAGCGTTTCCGCATCAATAAATGATGTTATGAAATAATTCGACTTAATTTTATAAGCCGCCAAAATAAATCCACGGCGCCTTCGCGCCGATATGTATAATAACATATAATTATACTATCTAAGAGTAATTAATATTCTATCACCCGTCTAACACTATTCACATTTGATATTTATATAATGATTAATAATTTCACTTTGATTCTTTTAATATCAATTTCATTATACAAGGCACGGTGAGTTCGTCCCGGGCCCTATAGTCTGCAATAGATGCACAGAAACCAGACTACTTTACACGACACTTACTTAATTGTCACGCACTTTATCCGTTAACCTTCACGCACTTTCAGCTAGCTGTCACGCAGTTGAAACTGAACATATTTTGTAGAGCGTCGTGCGGTACACTTTTGACGACTTACAATTCAGCGATGAACTGTCACAGGTACGAGTGTGACAGAGCCGAAGCCATTTAATTATCTCTGTCTAAAGCTTGATGATATACGTTCGAGTGCTCTAACATCCTTCATTATTTAAACAACTTTTCCCATTCTCACTCTCTCTATAATCGCTTATTTCTTCCAACTCCACATCATAATCTCTGTCCATCGCCAAAACATGTTTTTATAGGCCGAAAGAGGCGTCTGTAACGGAGCCAACTGTGACCACAGGCTCACTGCAGGTGCTCCAAGACGTCAGCCCAACAAAGCCGATACGACGTAAGGTACGGTATTGATTTACTCACAAAAACTATATGGAAAGCGATTCGAGCAATACCACTCACACCTAAATCGGTTCAGACGTTCAGAAGTTACGATGGAATAAAGAAGCTTATTCATCATCATTATCACCAGGTCGTGGAAGTCCTACTGACTGGACGTGGGCCTCCTGCTTAAAATCCCCCCTGGATTTGTCATAAACCCCTTTGAGATATGCCTACCTAGATTTTGTTTGAATAACAAGATAACGCTGCTGCCAGTAATCCTAGTACATCCTTAGCTGATTCTCACAGCATCCACAGGACGATATTTTCTATACTTCATATGAAGTGACGTTATTATTATGCCGGTACCATACAACAAACATTACACACCCTTTTTCGACGAGTCTTATAAATAGTTTACTTAAAACACACATGTTGTTGAGAAGGAATTAACTACTCAAGAAAAAAAAATCATTGCTCCGTCTAAAGTTATGCGCAACCGATCACCAGACGACCGCGCTTGTACTTCACTCACTTGTATACACTTTCGTTCAATAAATAAGGTACAGGTAACTGTTCACATGAAGTGCAATTTCGACTCGACATGAATTTTAAAAGGTCCAGTTGTAATGATTGTGTTTCATAGGAAGCGGCTCCCGGTGCTCCACTGTCGCTACTGGGTGTGCGAGGGTTGAGGGACGAGCCGTTGCATAGGTCCGCGCACTGTATCCCCCATCCGACGCAACATCGACCCCTACTCAACCCTACGCTACAGGTAAAACGAATTTTTGTGACTACTGTCACTCAACACATTCCCACAGCGGTAACTCTTCAAGTAATCGGGATCCATAGTCTTTTCCATAACACCAAAGTTTGACTCTTGATGAATTTCAGAGAATGCTAAATCGTTGTAATATTGAGACGTGGAGCTAAACTAATTAGATTTGTATCAGGAACTAGTTATAAAGAATTCCTATTTCCTCCTCTGCAACGCGGGTTGCTATAGTTTCGAAATGAAATAGTAAAAAACCTGCGATTTGTTCAAAATTAAAGTACGTCAACTGCTTGTGCGTGAATTATCGGAATCATCTCAATAAATATATTTTTTAGTGTTTATATTAGTATTTTATATATCTATGGAAGAAAACGTATTTTCTAAAAGTACTTAAAACCCAACTTTACACTACATCCAAAAAATCGTTGCAAAACCGGAAAAAAAGTATCTTTTTAACGAGATTATGGTTAAAAAACTATAATGCTTTTTTATGATAGCTTTTTTGGTTCTAGTGAAAAGTTGGGTTACTTACAGCAAATACGTTTTCTTTCATCGATATATAGCCATCTTTATTAGATCTCGTGTACTCCAGATTTCATTTGCTGCTCCATCTACTTGGTTGTCTGTGCATTACCCAAAAGTTGACTGGTATATTCGAGTGGTTTCTGAGAATAGCCGTGTTGATGTCGACACGTGGCTAGTCTTGAATAAAGCTTTATAACTTAGAGCTAAGGATTGTATTATAAACTTTTGTTATGACCGTGACTGACACTTGATGAATTTCAAAAACATATGAAAAATTTACATAAAATCTATTAATACCGAGAACTGACATTGAGATTCTCGGTTGGGTTTTTTTACAGAGGCTTGTCGAGACCACAATATTCTTTTATTTGTTGGCTAAGGTAATTGCCACTGTGTGCAGGAACTGTCAGGCAGCGTGAGCACGGGCGGGTCTGAGCCGGACCTGAACGCCGTTCCTTCGGCCACGCCCTCTGTGGACGTCAGTGCCACGTCCAGCGAGGACGACAAGCCCAAGGATAAAGGCGGTGAGAGATCTGTAACATGTACTCATGAAATGGCTCACAAAAAAATTAATAATTATGTTCATCGTTCGTACCTTGTTTCTACTGATACTAACTGTTGAAAGGCCTCGACTGCAATTACCATATTTTCAAAAAAGATAATTGAAAACCATAAAGTGTCACGTGGGCCTTTGCTTCATTGTGAGTTTTCTGTATATTTACAGCAAACAATACATCGTATTTTAGCTTGTCTATTATTTGCTTTCTAGAAACATGAATAAGAGGGATGGAATCAGAGTAAGTACCTATCCAAAGCGCAAAATACAAAAAAAAAATATATTATCCAATAAAAAGACTCCTGAGACTTAAAGAAACCGTTTAAAGGGCACTTTACCGGCACTGATCGGTACCCAGTTGCCTTAACTGGTAACTTATAAACCCTCATTATCATCATCATCCACTGAAAGTTTATTGCTGAACAAGGACTTCCTTCTTAAAAAGGAGGATTTGCCATAATCTCCACGCTTGGCAGGCGTATTGGAGATCGCGGTGAATTTTGACTGAATAACAGGATAACGCTGCTGTCTATTATCCTGATACCACACCAATGCTGGCATTATACAGCAAATTTCTATTCGCAAGCACCCTAACATGGAATATTTTTCACAGGTCGATCCCGGGCGAAAGCCGCGCTGGTAAAGAGAGTGCGATCCGTAGCAGTTTTCTCGCTGGGTCTGAAACGAGCGAGAGAGGCCGCCATGCATCAAGACAAGGCTCACACCCCGCACACGCCCGACAAGTCCGCCATGGTAATTTTTCTCCTTCCAAGTAATTGACCCTCTTATAGATTTCAACAACAACATCCATACATTTATAAATTATTTAAATTATTAAATTTCGATCACGTTGCAAATATATATATATATATATATATATATAT
>WUAW01003214.1:37913-50762 GCA_017165845.1 Thaumetopoea pityocampa | reverse complement strand
GGTAGAAATGTAGCTGCAGGGGGTCCACCGGAACCAGCTAAATTTTAAAGTGGTCTATGAGAAAAAAAGTCCGGGAACCTCTGATCTAAATCATAGGCACTCGATTCGCTAAAAAGCTGATAATGCGGAATCTGGTCTATTTTTTTACAAAAGATCTCGTCCTTGTACAAAAACTAACAGCTTACGAAAACTATGAACGCAACATTAGTAAATATTCATCATTACATCTCGGTGACACCTTATTCATCTAAGTTACTACTTGTGAGTATACAGAAAAAAAGATGATAAATTGAAAGTTTTTGAAACTATTTAAAATCATACTAGTATGATGACATGTATCCATATTCTGTACTTAATTCATAGTAATACAGGTTATATTCGTATAGCAAATATGACACAGCAAAATTTCAAATGAAAGAAAAAAAATATTTAGGACATTCAGTTTTAGATTAATGCCATTACCAGTAAACAAAGTATCAAAACACATTCAGTAACATATAATATACATATAAGACATGAAACATGGCAATTCGTCATGCGACATAAAATGATCAGTGTTCTGATTAACTATCTACGTATACATATTCCAATTATGATATAACTATACATCATCCGTGACCTTCTATCTTTTATCAAGACCTAGACCCCTAGTTCCCAAAGTGGTCCAGGTGGACCCCCCGGGGTCCACGGGAAACTCGACGGGGGTCTACGATGGCATACGCAAATTTCCATAGTTAGAGATCTAATCTTCACATTTTTTGTCGAGTTTTGGAATACGGTAGAAATGTAGCTGCAGGGGGTCCACTGGAACCAGCTAAATTTTGAAAGTGGTCTATGAGTAAAAAAGTCTGGGAACCTCTGGTCTAGACAAATTTTACAGTAGGAAGAAAAAATTTATTATTATAATATATTTAATATAATTTTGACGTATTATTCTGCGTTAAGCGTTTAAAAAAAAAGTTTTAAATCTTCCTGATACTTAAGATTCTTTTATTTTGATTCTCTTATTTTATTGTATATTTTTTTAGTTTTTAATCAGGACATATAGTTATCAATGTTATCATAGTACACCGATATTCGTAACAAACCAATGGACTTTTAAATTAGTAGTTATTGCTTACTACCTATTCTGTCGTCTGCCAACAGATGGCATTAAAATGATTTTGTGAAACAATATTCAGATTAGACAAATCTCAGACGGTCACGGACGATATATAAAAATTACAGGGATGTCGCAATGCTGTACAAGCATGCAGCAACAACAACAATGAACGCAATAGAAGTGTGTTTGTGTTCATCTCCAAGGTTTGTAGGAAAATGTGTACAGCGCTCCAAGCGGATACTCAAAGAAATAAAATCAGCATACAAATTTTTATGGGAACGACGTTCTTCGCTCCAAGTCATGGGAAAACTACATTCTGAAGGATCACGTTATACACCAACATTCAATGTAAATCGAGCGTTGATAAGGCTGAAATCCAATTTTAATGCTGTCTGGTGCTGCGTGGAGCCGACATAATTATAGCTTTATTCCATCTATTCCCGTTGATTATGACCAGCGTTGGAACGGCACATGTGTATTGGGCAGCAGAGATATCAAGCGACAATCAACCAACTAACGTCTACTGTGGTCTAAAACTTATAAGTTTGTACTAAATAGCCGTTTGCGAAGAGAAAAGAAAGAAAGAAATCACCAGGACGCCAGTCTGCGTGGGGGTCAGAGCAAACCTCACCCTACTTTTATAAAGGAGGACTTCCACGGACTGATGTTTATGATGAGCGATTGGTTCAGTAATAGTGACCGTGCTTCCTGTACTAATTGGTCCCGGGTTCGACACCGATAGGGACAAATTTCGTGTGATGATTTCGAATGTTTGTACTCGATTCGTGTAGGTTTATTTATATACATATGTATCAGCATTTATTTATATAAAGTCTGTATATCGTTGTACATTACCTAAGGCACAGGGAATACTAATTTGGGCCTAGATCTATGTGTGTGAAGTGTTCACAATATTATTATATTCTTATATTCTTCAGCTGGTTCTCTCACAACAAATAGGGGATATGATTGTGTGATGATTTTCTTCATCGTATTTTTCTTCATCACAGCTTTAGCTTTTTACCTTTATTTAAGTGGAGAAATGCTGCATAGGATACCTGCCCACCACAGGGAAAGTGAAAGAGTTATACCAGACTACCCTACCGACTAAAATCCCATTGTGTTAAATCTCCAGTTGTGTGGTGAGAAAGCGTTATTCTGAACTAAGTCAAGGCCGTTATAATACGCCTCTGAGAGTTGATCGAGATGTTCGACTGTCATTTAACGTCATGCTCCCCACGATCCCTGTGATGATTTCGCTCTATGGGAAAAGCTTATATTCAGAGCAGTAAAGGAGTTTAGGCTGAAGATAATGATTTTATGCGTTCACAGATAAAAAATAGCCTGTTTGATTATCCAATTTTACTTACACCGATTGGGTCCGATTCATACCGGCATGTCTGTACAACACAATATCACTCAGATGTCCCACCGCCTAACTTCGTCACACCGAATAATTGTTTGAATTTATGAATGTATCTTTACAGCAATTAAGACTCAACCTTATTTCACAGCATTATAGTTCATAATTAGTGATCGGAAAAAGTGGTGCCAAAATACCTAAACTTAGAGAACAAGAGTGAAAACCGGAGACTTACTTGCTATAACATTTTTTACGGGACATTTGTCCCGACTTTCGGGACACCAATCCAGTACATTAAAAAAACTGCTATTTATTAATAGCAAAACACAGTAAAGATAAAAAAAAATATTATTAAGTTAATACACAAAGATTTTCTCTTACTCTTTTTTTTTCACAATTTGAGAATTTATCAGCAAATAAGAATATAATAACGTATAGATAATGCATAGCAACCTAACAACAATAGCGGCCGAAGTAAACACGCGCAAGGTAATCAGAACAAACAAAAGAACGAATTTCTTAGAATCTTCGGTACGTATGATGCCGCCAGTCGATTTTCACTTTAGTTCTCTAAGTTTAGGTATTTTGGCACCACTTTTTCCGATCACTATAATCATAATTGAAGGCCGATTTGCCACGCGATCCGTTTTATAGTCACGCCACGCACCTTTATAATTTCGCGGGCGGGAACTCACTTATGTTGTGTACCTTAGACAAAAAAATCTAAACACGCTGCATACAGGACGCGTAAGTTTGGCCCTCAATTGAACAACACGTGTTGCGGTTGCCGATCGTTTTTTTTTGTTTTCAATGTGTCATGTCCTTCCTCTTCCGTCAGCAGTAACCAGTTCACCTGTGAGTGTCGTGGTGTGAAAGTGGTGCGGTAAAATGTGCGACCTGACAGATTTCCAAAGAGGCATGATCGTTGATGCCCGTCTGATTGGAGCTTCAGTGACAACAGTGGCGAACATTGTGGGGGTATCAAAAGGCACTGTGTCCAATGTCACGAGGGCATACACAATTCATGGGCAAACGACGTCTGGCTGTGCGGCTGAGGAACTGATGCCGATGTGGCGTATTATTTAGGTTAGGAACGACGAGAAAAGCACCCGGTGGTAAGCTCCAGTCTGGAAGCACTCATAGCGCAGACGTCATCGGCGTTTCACATGGGCGTTTATGATAACTGTTTATGATAACTGTTTATGATAATTGTAAATGATAATTAAAGATAAAAGAAAAATTGAAAACTAAAATTTTAGTTTTGCAAGACATATTTGCAAAAATCAAAAATATAAGATGTGGCCCCACGTGTGTAACACCAACTGAACGTGTTAAATTTACTGCGAATGGCACTGCATTTCATCTATGTTTAAAAATAATCAATTTCCAAAAATTTGGAAAATACCAAACTATACATAATTTTAGGGACATATTTTAAAACATATACGCAATATTGTGCACATTTTCAAACAACTAACTATGATCAAACAATCACTGTGCTTGAATCTTAATAACTAAAAAAAATCCTTACGTTTTGTGTCGGGCTCAGAAGCTCCTTAGGCATATAGAGGGAAAATTAATTATTAATTCTGTTGTACATTGGACCTTTAAAATATTAATCTCAATACATATATTTGTGTCGAATATGCTCATATGACTCATATTAAGCCACACATACTTCTCATTATAAGGTGCGTACGTGTTACTGACCGAACTGATTTTTATTTGATTCCATAAAATAATGTTGCCCTTTTTGTGAGTAGCATGCGTTTCAGTCATGCGTGAGTCAAATGCAAACCTGGCAACACCGAGCTGTGCACCGTTACCATGCATAGGTGCTCTACAACTAAAAATAAAACAAAAAGAAATAATTAAAAAAGCATAATTTTATTTCTGTCATCACAACTTGTTGAAAAACGAAAACTGAATATAGCGCTAATTCCCACTAAATTAAGTACACATTAAAGTAGGAGATTCGGATATACATATGTATTTAATTTTTATTACATCTCACAGTACATTTTTAAACAACATTCGAATTAATTTATTTATAAAGAAATATTTTATTAGGAACATAAATGGGATGATAAAAAAGTGAAAACTCTGAAAAAAAAAACTAATACAGATTACATAAAAAAAAAACAATAAAATACTAAAATTGACATAAGTTCATATAAATAAATTTGTTCTTAACCGCGGTGACGTTTTACAGGTGTACCTGTAAAAACAGATGCCTCCTTCCATTTAAGGACACTAAGTGGGATCCACCATCACCAATATACACAAAATTAGTGCGTCTTAATTTAATAAGTTTCTGTTAGTCAACATTTAGGGGAGAATTAGTATTTTATAGTGTTCAAGCTTACCTTGTTAGATAGATTTACCAAGTAAATATAATTGGAAAAAAGAAAATACAGTTGTATAGTCTCTTAAAAATTCCAAAACTGCTATGTGGAGAAATTGACTATATACTAATAAAACATTATTTTTTATTGAATCACATTTACAGACAGTACTACTCATCCCCCTATTTCTGGTTTTGATCATCTCCTGTCGTCTGACAACAACCCCGTAGTACCCAGAATACCTAGAGACTAGCGTTAATCAGACGCCAGTTGAGATTGAGGAGTCATGTGGACTATCATAAAAATATTATTAAAACTCTAAGTCTCTCCAACATATGTAACAAAATAGTACCTCAAAACGATTGAATCTCTTGCACTCTTCCAGGATCGCAATTAAATACAGTAAACTATACTAGCAATACTGATAGAAATAAAACACTTTTTTTTTATTTGTTACTATATCATTATACCGTCACGAGAGCTAAAGCAAGTCAATTTCTCGCACCGACCGTGTAAACAACTAAACATCGAACACACAATGTACATTTATATCATTTAAAACATAACTATCAAATATAGTAAAGCGAAAATAAATATACTCAAGCCAATCAATCATTATTAATAATTAAAATAATTAAAGAATCAAACAATATTCGTGACAGACAGCTAACAGTGCTACAAAAACGTGTGTAGTAATTTATAGTGTCAAATGTTTTTTTTTTTAAGTATATTTTTAATATATAAAAAAGTAGTAAATTGTGGGTAGTTTTACAATATAATGATCCGTTTCAAGGTGTTCACAAAAAATAAATTGAAAGGAATATGAAATTATTGTTATTCATATTATATTTTATATATTTTTACGATGTGAATGACTGACTAATATGACTGCTAAGCAATCATTGTCGCCAACGGGCATCGGCAGAACAAGAGCGATCGCTGATGCTTTATCGACCTTTATAATGGCATGGAAGTACCAATCTGTTGCCATATCATATTCTGATCGATTTCATTTGCTAACTTTTCATGAAATATGATTTTTACAACTGCACAAGCAATATGCTCTGCATATAATCAAATTATATCACCGTATACTAATAACAAAAATATATATACTTCTTCATTCTCACATGTGATATAAGCCCTTACGGGTTAAGTACGGTTCTTAAGTATTGAAGTCAATATACGAAAATATCGATCATTCAAAATGACCCAATAACCAGGCTTATTAGGATCCGTTTTCTCAAAGCACTGGTTGACATAAAAGAGTTTTTAAGTACTGTGTTGACGTGCACAACAAAGACATCGATACGAGACATCGATAAATAAATAAAAAAATAATTCGAAATCATTAGGAATAAACGAGATTGGTACACAGCTGATATACAACAATCTAAACATGCAGATACCAAATTATATCTATAATTATTTTAATACATATAAGGGTGTGCCAAAAACCATTTTGGTTAGAAACCAACCCCTGGCGAAGATTATGTTTTGTGATAACTTGACTGTAAATCAACGGTTCGATACCAATTTTCATTATAAACAATCTATTTTCTTCTATGATATTATACTATAGTCGATATAATAGTGAAGCGTCACAAAACTAAATCGATAAATACATAACTGGTTTTAATAATAGTTTGTGGGGAAGAACCATAATTTCCATAGAGACGCTTCTGTGATCTCATAAACAATAAAGAACTAGATTTAAAAGGTTATAAATAAAATAATTATTCATGCATTCATATCATACGATGTCTTCTTAACCTAGTCAAAACTAGCTGCGACACTCGCGATAATTTTATCCGACCAATATATCTACGTCCGACCTTGGTATTATATAAGGTATTCCTATATAAGGTACTTGGTATTATATAAGATACTCTTTTTATAGAGGTAGCAGGGGAGGAGTGTCCTTTTAGGAAAACTAACTTCTAACACTATTCAGGAAATATTAGCAGAAACATGAAGAAATACTAAATATGAAACACTACAGTTCCATTCTCAATAGATTATCACGTAATCATAAATTATGGTTACTTTTAAAATCGACAGAACAGTTTCGATTTAGAAACGCGATTGATATACCACTGACAAACAGACAGAGACAAACACACTTCCACTTTACTTATACAAGTGTAGATTTCACGACACTAAAAAAAATACAATTATCATACCACTTACATAGTTACTGCAAGAAAGATTGGAACACAGATTAACCAGATTGTTGTACCGGTCCGCACATGTGAAACGCAGAGAGAGGTTTGGTCTAGTCTGAGGTTTACAGACTGCGTAAAATGTGACATGATCATATTGGATATGCATCACAACGGATAGTAAAGCCTAGCCTCAGATCGTGACAAGAGGCGAAAGCGTTTCAAGACTCGTGATAACAAGTCGTTTTAGATTTTAGATCGAAGACTCGAAATTATCGATTCCATGGCGAACTCTTGTTACATATACCCCAAGCGTGCCCGCAATTGCCCCGCAAGAATAAAGCTGCGTAGTCATGAACGGTATTGCCTCCACAATGCAAACGCGGCTTAAGTCATCTGTTTAGATGAACAAGGCTTTATGAATGTTATCACCAAACGGACAGGTGGAATTTAGTGTAAATTGGCGAAAGATATCCATGGAGAGAAATATGCTCAGAATTTCTTTATGAAATAGAATCCGAAGCGAAGAAATCCGCAAAAGAACCGAAGTCACCGCTATAAATCTAAGGGTTCCAAGTGGCAGTGAGCTGGGGGGCTCATAGTTCGCAGAACTGACGACAGTTGGGAGTCCTACTACTGAAATGGTGACCTTGAACTGGAAAGCGATACACTACAGATTTCCGATAAAATGGAACGATATAATTTCACCGATACCAATATAACTAAAAGGACTGTATTCTATAGGATACATTTTGGAGTTAATCCCTCCATCCCCCTTTCACCGTTGGACTACTAGGCGCACGGCGAGGTATCACCCCTGACACCCGTGCGAAGCGATTTGTTTCTACGTTCATAATACGTGCAGTCAGACTGGAGTAGTCTTCCTGCGTCAGTATTTCCGTCCGATTATAATGTAGGTGTCTTTAAGACGAGAGTGAATAGGTTTTTATTAAGCTAATACCAGCCTAAGTCATCGCCACTTACCATCAGGTGGGATTGTAGTCAAGTACTGGCTTAAATATTGTAAAAATAAAGAACTGATATACACTTTCTATTTCTTGTATATTATGTTTGTAACATTTTTCATATTGGTGTATAATAAAGAGTACTCTAATCTAATCTGTTAAGTTTCACTGGGCCAGTTCGTTATGTGCGTTCAATCTAAACCTTTCATAGTAACACGTCAATATTGAGTCAAAATCACAAAAGCGTCACTTGGGAAGACTACGCCACCGGTGCGCATGTGCATGATGTCCGAGTCACCATCTATCCTTCCCACTATTGAAAAATACACCGATGCGTTAGTACGCGAACTCGCAACGAGAATGAACGATTCAATTGTAACGGGAACGCACTCCTTTATCTGTATCGTAAGGGATCCAGTTTGAACTGTGTACTGTATTTATTGTAATACTGTTTTCTAAGCAGCGATTGATCGATAGGATAAATACTACTTTAAAACTTATCCCAGTAAACAATGAATCGAAAATGTCGTTCGTTCTTTTGGCCTCTCGCTCGCACGTTATTAGCAGTTTGAGCGAAAAGAAAAAAGAACGAACTATTTAGAATTCATTCTTTATTGGTACGAGTAATATCATTGATGAATAAATGAGAAGCAATTATAATAATATAATAATATTCTGGATACCTACATTTAGATATTTATTTCACACGCATTGATCTAGTCCCAAACTAGGATTCCCTGTCTCGAACACTAGACAACGATATACTTACTTATACAGAAAAATACATAAATAGATAAAAACATTCATGACTCGGATACAAACATTTGTGCTCATCACATAAAGCTTATCGCCACCAGGATTCGAACCTGGGACTCGTTGGCACAAAAAGCAGTCCCTACTAACGTGCCAATTGTCTTGACAGCTGTGTCAAGCAGTACGTTGTTGTAAATTAAGCTCAGTTTTATAACACTGATGAATAAGTGCACTTTTATAACGTTGTTGTATAATTTAAGCGCACTTTTATAACGTTGTTGTATAAATTAAGCGCACTTTTATAACGTTGTTGTATAAATTAAGCGCACTTTTATAACGTTGTTGTATAAATTAAGCGCACTTTTATAACGTTGTTGTATAAATAACCACAGGCACAAATAATTATATCGCAACAGGGGCAATGGTTCATTTTCAAATGTTTACCATAAAGTTACGATCAGAATTACAATAATACAAGCATGGAGTCAAATATTCACGCCATATTCAATATGTTTAAAACGAGCTTATAAATTCTAACTACTATCTCGTTATTACAAAAATCATAATCAATAATCTGTGTTCTAATAGAATTTATTGATATCTGTATTCTCATTGACGGAAAATACGTCCTTAAGTCACAATATCAAGGTTCATTCTCGTGCAAATCAAGTTTACAGTGGAAGCTTTTCAAAGTTATACTGGGTGTATTTCTCTCCGCAGGCGGCTCTTACTCGAGTGAGCGAGGTCTCCGCAACGGCCAGCTCTTTCCCACGCTGCTTCTGATTGGCTAATTTCTGCTTGTTCACCGGTGAACCTGAAATAATGGTAGTTTTGTCACCCGCCTGACGGTTAAATTGTTACTATGACATGCATACATATATATGTAGTTTGACAAAAAGATTTAAAAAAATTAAATACATTATGTTTTTGGCAATACGAGGGTGGATTGATAAGTCCCGTAAAAATGAAACAAAGAGTTACTTTTATCGAATGGGTGTAATTTATTTTTCAACGTAATCTCCTCTTAAAGCTTGGATAGACGATGCTGGACTTTTTTGATCCCCTCTTTGTGAATAATCTTTTCCAAGGCGCTAAAAATAAACCTTACTTTCGGAAATAACCTCCAAACCAGTTCTAAATCTTCGGCCCCAAGTCATTTTTTTTCATGTTCGGAAAAGGAAGAAATCACTGAGAGCCAGTTCAGGAGAATATGGTAAATGGAAAAGCATTTCGTAGCGTAACTCCACCAGCTTGGCCGTTGCAATGGCGGAAGAATGGACATAAGCATTATCGTGGTGAAACAGGACCTTTTCTTGGCAAGATGAAGCCGTTTTGCTTTGATTTCTTGATTCAACTGGTTGAGTGTAACATAATACTCTCCATTTATTATCTTCCCTTTTTAGAGGAAATCAATTAAGATTGTACATAATGCGTCCCAGAAAACCGTCACCGTAACTTTGCTTGCTGACAGAACCACCTTGGCCTTCTTCGGAGCACTGCCACCGGCTTCCACCCACTTCTTAGATCGTTGTTTTGTCTCTGGTGTGTTAAAAAGAATCCATGTTTCATCTACGATGATGAAACAACGCAAAAACTAATCCGGGTTTTGTTCAAACAATCGCAAATGAATCTAGGAAACAGTTTCACGTTTTTGGTCAATTGTTAATAAAACGCGGCACCCATCTTGCTGAAAGCGTCTTCATATGCAAATGTTCAAGGAATATGTTGGAAACTTGTTAATATGAGATGTTTACAGTGTTGGCTATCTCTCTCAACGTCACTCGTCGATCTCCCAATATCATATCGAGGATTTTCATGATCATTTCTCGAGTGGTTACCTCAATTGGACGTCCTGAGTGAAGGGAGTTCTTCGTGCTTGTTCTACCACAACGAAACTCAGTGAACCACTTGTGTATCATCTAAAGTGACGGAGAAGATTCACCATGATACTTATCAAGAGACTTTCGTTTCCGTGATGGTTTTCTTGAGTAAAAAGTAATATATTATCAACACTCGAAGTTCACGTTTATCCATTTTACCAGCGAAAGAACGACTTATCCGGTCTAAACGACTGACAAAGTAATATTAATTCAAATATTAGTATGAAATTTCGTGTATGTATCCTCAAAACCTGTTACAGACCTGTCTAAAAATGTTGTAACTTGTATAAAGTATTACCGATTCATTCATTTTTACTTATCAGTCTGCCCTCGTATTGTACTATCATATCAAAAACTGCAAGTTAAAAAATATACTGACAGGAAGTACTATTCTCATCGATTTATAAAATGAACTGCAACAAGACACTTCGTTTAATTATTTATTTTACACTTCATACATGATGATTGACGTTCTTCGGTTATGATCGTTTATCATATTAAAGGTCATACATTTTGGTCCAAATGTTAAATCGCAAGCGGTTTAATATCATGTCTTCCAGTATATTTCTTTTTGTTTATATATTATACATAATCTTACCTCTAAGTGTTAGTAAGCACAACTCATAGCAGTATGTTAAAAAAGCAAACACTAAAAATAATAAAACAAGTATTTAGTTAAAAACAAAACGATCCGAAGGTCCAATATACAAGCGAAAGTGAAAAAAAATGTGCATTATATAGAAAATAACGAGGACACCGCATGCAAACCTGTACGTAAATTCATAATAATTAATGCGTGCGCGTAACGAATGATGCCACGAGACTCGAGACATCGTGCGATTGCATAAGAAACTTCACTATCTTAAAAACAAACATCGTCATCATTTCAGCCCATAGCTGTCCACTGCTGAACATAGGCCTCTCCAATCGAATTCCAGCGCTACCGGTCCATAGCCACCTGCATCCAGCGAGACCCAGCGACCTTCAATAAATAAAAAAATAATCCTAAATAAAAAAATCCTCCTATGTGAGGAACATAAACATATTTTTCAATCATTTTAAAGAAACAACACTAAGTAAATAAACGTATTTTTCGTTTGTTTAGTTTAACGGACAATTCCCTCCCGTTCGGCCTATTGTTAACATCGGTAGTAGTTGCCCTTGGCGTCTAGAAGCTCGTTTGTATTACTGAATATCAAATGTAGTATTACATGGTACATTACATACCATACAACCTTAAAAGATGGAATGCCGTTGGACTTATAATTCGATAATTCATCTATTGTTCAACAATAGTGGAATGTTGTCGTCACACGACGGCTCAAGCCTTATTTATTATGTAAATGCTTTACTCAAATATCTGGTATCAATATTACCGTCTATAGTACATTATTTTTTTAAATAATCTCAGTAAAAACCAATTTTATTTACCTTTCCAAATAAAACTATCAGTAAAATGGCAAATGTAATATCGATAATTTCTAAAAAAGAATCGATAATCGAAACTTTGGCGGCCATACATATAATAAAAATCGTTTCATAAAAATTAAATAAAAGAGGGCCTACACAAAATATAATCGATAAATCGACTGAAATTAATTCGATTGCTGTGTGAAATCTTAGGTTCCCGTTGCTTATGGTGTAAAGTGGCGCAGTGATTGTACAACTCACCGATATAGCTGAGCATCACCGGCAGGAAGATGAGTCCGTGCGCCGCACCGAACACCACGATGCCCAGGTACATGCGGAAGTAGAACACCTGTCGAGCGAGCATGATCGTCATTCGGACGTTTTTATTAGCGAGACAGTGATATAACACACACGGATGTGACGAACAGATAATACGAAACACGTACAGGAATCGACGAAAAACGAATCATCGTCGCACAGACGTCCACCGCTGGACATAGGCCTCCTCTAATGATCATCACACCGAGCGGCTATGAGCAGCCTGCATTCACCGATTGCTCGCGACCTTCACTAGGTCATCGGCCCACCTTGTTGGGGTCAAGCCCGCTTTCCGGTAAATAAATATAACGAACCTAATTAAAAATTAATATCGACGGTTGAAAGGTGATAGGGCATAAGCGATACTTTGGTCGAAAATGTACGCCATGGCCTTGGCCAAAAATATTGAGCACCTTAAAAATTTCGCACGTATAGGGAAAGTATGGCCAATAAACAAAGCTTTTGTCTAAGGATTCTTTTGTCGGCGTCTAAAAAGATTAAAGCAAAGTAATTCATACCGCAACTAGCAATAAAACCAATTAAATAAAGCA
>WUAW01003214.1:14012-25870 GCA_017165845.1 Thaumetopoea pityocampa | reverse complement strand
CTTAAAAAGCCTCATTGCGTTCTACAACTTTAACGTGTCTAAACAATACTAACAGCGCCAAAATTGTTGCTATCTCGTTTTGGCGTGTAACATTAGAAAAAGATAGGAGAGCCTAAATTTAGCTGTGTTACAGCATAATTTACTTCACTACTAAACGGTATCTGAATTGTGGCAGGCTTGTTGATAGAAGAGCTAATGGTCAATTGACATCTAAGTAGACTCTGAAAGGTTGAACGCGGCCCAAGTTCACTTTGATTGGACGACGTCGTCCAAGTACGCTGAGTGTTGTCACGATCAAAATGGCGTCCAATTAGTTGTCAAATCTACGTTGTGTCAGCGCGGTTTTAGGGTTTGGCCCGTGCAAACTATATCAGTATCAGAGTAATATATTTTACTCACCTCCCAATCCTAAGGTCACTTTACTATCGATGAGTAGCCTGGAGAAACTGGTGAACCTTCCCAGCGAGATAGCGATGTACGCGAACATGATGAAGTAAGACACCAGAATAGTGGTCACGTCCGACTTCGACTCCCGGTCGAGTTCATCCTCGATGGACCGCTCCGAGGTGTACGCGATGTCCATGTATGGAGGCATCTCATTCGCTGTGTAGTTCTTCATGAACGCTATGAAATCTTGCTCCCAGTCTAACGCGGGTTTTAGCTGGAAGTCATATTTAAGAAATTATCCTCAATCCACTACTAAACTTTCGCAATCGTTCAATGTGGCACTATCCCAACAACCTGAGACGGGGCCTTTTTGGACAGCCACTTAATAGAATAACTACGATATTGCGATTGTATACCTTGTATAAGTCCTTTTTATTTAGTATATTTTATTTTCCTTCTTATTTTATTAACTTTATTTTGCGCTTGTCCTGAATAAATGTGTTTTCTTTTTCTTTCAATAAAAAGCACTCCATTCCATACTCATTATACGACGCATAGTATCACCTTGTCTTTCTCGTGCTTGTTGTTCACGAGTATGGTGATGATGAGCGCGTTGGCCTCGTAGAAGCGCGAGTGCTTGGAGAGTGGCTCGGCCGGCGCCAGGAATCCGCCCAACGCCACCGCCGGCAGCACGGGGCCTCCGTACGGCGCCAAGCATAAATACGGATTCCTGACAACAACGTGAGCCATGTTACCAGTGCCGTCTCTTTAACCCATTTACGCGCAAATGAAGAGCATTCATATTTACATTAATTTTATATTAATTTTTAAAAAATATATAAACCCTCATTATCAGGCTACTTATAAGTCATTTACAAAAAAAATCTAATTAATATATTGTCAAAAGCGGACACTATTGTCGTTTATTTGGTACAGAGGGCGTAAGTGGGTTATAAGGGTGCTTGCATAGAGAAACCTGTTTTTCGATCATATTTATTTCGAACTATGCTTAGATAAAAAAAAAGATTTACAATACAATTTGATTTGGTAAGGATACTGGCATTATCTCGTGTTTACCATGTACGTTACATTATGCACCTTAACAGTGTCAAATAAGTTTGATTATTAGTTGCTACAATGACACATATACAGTTCTGTAGTCGCAACCTGAGAGTTTACAACTTTAAAAAAAAACTATTTCAAACGTTTAAATGCAATAAAACAGATTTTTCAATTTAAATAAAAAATATGCTACAAAAACGTGGCAGTACGGTCACGTGACCACGTGACGTGTGACGTCATTGTGCAATAAACAAAACTATGGGCAGCTGTGATCACTTACCATCAGGTGACCCGTTTGCCCCCTCTTAGATAAAAAAAAGTAGATATTACGTTTTCTGATTAGCGTTTCCAATCACGTAATTCACAGATAAAAATATCTTAATTTTTCCAAGAGATAAATAAATTAACTACTTTTCCATATTTGTAATGTTTTAATCTTTTTATCGATATAACATTAAATAATTAATTTTAATTTTTAAACATTGACAGTACGTTCACCAATTAAATGTTTTTTTTATTATTAAATGTTCTTAGCCATGGATTCGTAGCCTTGTCCTTCAACCGAATACATATTATTTATTTCGTCAATTTAACAATAAAATGCCGATGTATCACATTTTATTGCACCTTGGGAGTTTTGGGGTTAATCCGATGATTATCACATATTTACTGGGCAAGGTAGCCGCAGGCTAGTTGTCTTGAAAAAATACGGTCACTGCTATTTTAGTCACGGTTTTATTCCAATGCTTCAAGATTATTCACAATTGATGATTAAAACAACACTAAATTTATATATTATAAACATCACAATAAACTAATATAAAACTTTAAAATAAAACTTCCAGTGATGTTTCATTCGAATTGCCGCCAAAACTCCCCAATTAAACGAGTAAATTTCCATTTGACAAGTTAGCCGATGGCACCTCTGAATCGAGTTGTACTGTAATTTAAAGTTCATTTAGATCATTGATACCCAAAGTGGTCTATATCGACCCCCAGGGGTCGATGATATCATGCAAGGGGTCCACGCCAGCTGTCAAAAACACATTTGAAGTTAATGAATTAGCAGTATTAGCTAGATAAATAGTGTCAAAGAACATAGCAAGCGGTCTACAAGACCTAAAATTTTGGGGATCTCTGTTTTAGATAAACAACGTATTTGTCTAGTGCTCAATTCGTTTAGCATCGAAATATTATAAATCCTGTACTAACTTTGAACATTCCATAATTTTGTCGAGGTATTCATCTTCGTCGAAGTCTTTTAAGGAGTTCTGGAACCATCCCCACACGCTCTGCACGGCACAGTCTTTGGCGGCGACGGGGCCACGGAACGGTGACGACAACGGGGCGAAGCAGATGTCTTGGATTTTGGTCTCGTTGCCCAGATCTGTGACACAACCATATATTCAACCATGCTGTGCCCTCAAAAATATTGGACTGAACATCGTTACTGCACATAGTCTGAATTATATGCTTTTTTAATTTATCCATGATAAAAAGAAATTAATACATTGCTTAGTGAAGAAAATAAATTTATACATACACTGTGAATCCTCTTCAATAATGGCGTATTGATTAAAATACCACAGTAGTTAGTAACATATCTGTGATCACGTTTTGTATTTAATAATTATTAAAAACGCTTTTTTTAAATCGTTAAGGCGCGTTACAGTTATAGATAAATTAAAAAAAAACTATACGTGCTTGCGTGGTACATGAAGTTTGTCTGTCACGGTTAGGTATTATACGCCAACAAGTAATCAAATTTTATTTATTACCGGGTTTTGCCCGCGGCTCCGCCCGTGTGAATGTCTGTTTTCCGCAACATGGGAAATCCCGACACAATCATAGATTAACATAAAAAGTCTATAAACCATTTTTACTTGACCTCTCGTATCTAAACGGCGGGTACTAAAACAGGGATCAAGCTGTATCTTAGATTCTACTGGACCGGTTTTGGTGAAACATGGCGTATTAATTAAATCGGAATAGTACCTTTAAGACTGTAACAACTTAACCAAAATCTACCCGCTGGTACTTGCGTGAAGCCCGAACAAATAAACAAACAAACAAACATCGACGGATTCGGTTTCAGAAGCCCTGATTTAATCGATCTGAGTACTTTGTTTTTAATCCTTTAGAAAATTTTACATTTAACAATTTTATAATAGTATAGATAACGACGTCTAGCGGTTGAAATATAAAATTAATTACCAAAGTTATCACATATTACAGATGAAATTTTGATCAAACCTATATTTTGGTCATAGGAAGGCAGTAGAGTTTTTATAATTTTTTTTAATATGAATTATATAATTATAGAGGATACTATCGTTGGTCAAATAAAATACGAAAATAATATATAATAACTTATAGAAGTTCACAGGCCGGCCCTTTCTTATAACTATAAAAGTTGTACTCACTCATAATTCTCGTCTGCAAGTCCAACACCTCCTTCATGAATTCCACGTTAAAAACGGGTCCAAAGGTCACGGGCCCATTGGGCGAGTCGTGTTTTATCTTCGGGAGACCTTTGGAGCTGATGATCAGCATTTCAGTCCTTCAAACAAAGTTGTCATATAAAAGCAGCGTATCGCAAAAATTATCTGCAATAATGCATATTACGGACACATAGGCTTATTGACCTGAAATAATTTCTAATCGATAGAGGACCCATTTTTTATTTCATGACCATAGTTTCAATATTAAAAACCATTTGTACAGACTGGCAGATAACATTTATTCAATGTTATATGTGTAGAAATAAGCATAAAAACAATTTAGAACACGAAAAAATGCAAACTACGAGTTTATATTTATATAAAAATATTTTTATTTTGCCTAACTTTATTTATCTTATAAATGCATGTTTAGAATCATTTTTAAGTGTATAACACCTCTCTACAACATAATATATAATAACTTAATATATAATAAATAGAACATTCCTCTCTACAATATCATAACATATATTATGCAAAAAAAAACTAAATTGTATAGATAAATAAATATCATAACCAATATTAAAAGAAAAAAACAAATCAAGCAAAGCAAACAACATAAATCAGAATCAATGCGATAACAATAATAAGTACAGATAACATAACAATGAAATATAGTTATTTTACCTGTAGAACGGTTCGAAGTGTGAGTCGAAGTAGGTTCTCTCGACCCTGGAGCGCGAGTTGGGGGCGGCCCACAGCTCCACCGGGTTGGTGGTCACGTGCATAAACCTCACGCCGTAGCCCAGGCTGATCACCACCAGGCAACCTGACACAGCACAATTGATGGGGTGCTATTAAGTATCACTGTCTTACTACATTACATTTTACTCGTCAAAAGAACAGTTTTAGAAATACCATTTCGTAATTTTAAAATTGAATATAATATTGGCTTTAATGATAAACCACCATTATGAGAAAGAGGGCGGGGGGACAGAGAGAGAGAGAGTTTTGTCTCACCCATAAACAGCACAATCCAAGGCCTGGATGCCATTAAACAGCCCCACCATTGAAAGAAGTCTTCCATTTTGGTCTCCGTCTCAGCGCCAAGCTTCTCGAAGAACGTCGCGTCACCGGCGCCACCGTCCGGCTGGTCAATAGACCAACCGTGTGACGCAGGGTTCGTGGCCATCTCCTGGTTATTATCCGATGCTACACCTGGGGTATAAACATTAACTATAAGATAAACATAGAACAACAACGCGATGGATCGGTGACAATCCCATACATTTTTACAAAAAGCTACACACATTGTCTCTTGACAGTGAAAACAGCGAAGCGCATTGAGCAAATTTTACAGGAGAACACAAAACCGGGTCAATAAAAATTCGTATAAAAAAATTATAAGCATTTTAGGTTTCGATAGATCTTTATTCAGCTTTTAATTTCGTGTAACAAAAGACATAAAGAGTTTTCTATAGTTCTTTCAACTTTCAACAGACTATCTTCCGAAATATTCGTGCAAAAATGACCGATTACGAAGTTCTTATCGAGCGTAATAGATGGCGCTAAGATTGTCTGATTTGATTTCTAATTACGATAGAATGCGTCTTGCAAGTTTGTCTTAGCAATTACAGTAATTTGAAATAATATTTCACTAGAAATACGTAGGAGGTTTTCACTGTCAAGCGGCGATATAGCAAGACACGTGACATGTTAATCCTTTACAATAAACTACGAATAGAAAATCAAGTGGCATTATCAATTTCACAATAAGCTATATTTAACTAACCACATGAGATGTTAATCCCACACAAGAATGCATCAAAGGTGACGACTAGTCAAATTCCTAATTATAATTTATCTATGCCCAATGTATGCTCTTTCTATTACTATTCGATATTCAAAAGGAAATAAAAAACTCCTATTTTATTAAAACAATATCTTCCAAATTATTTTTAATACAATTTAAGCGTAAAAATACAATTCTGAATGCCAAGCTAGCCAACATATAACCATTTATTTTTTTTATTAAAGTATTATTCCAGAATAGAGCAGCACAAATTGGCCAAAGTCATTAATACCGGCATAATATCGATACAGTTAAAAATTATAAAAGCATTTTATTACTCTCGGACAAGCGAAAAAAAACCGGGCAGCACTAAATTTACACATCACACAGACTTCAACAATAGACAAACTAAACATAAAACGCATGTGTATATTTTGTTCAGAATAAAAAAAAAGGTAAACTCTACCGACACTAAAATCATTTGTATTTGACAGATCATGACATTATGCTACCAAAACTAGATGTACATACACTATTTATGACACGCATACAGATAATGGTAATTAGCATACACAAAAAAATTGTTTTTGTTAAATGACGTTTAACAGTTTACTTTCCGACAGTACTTTAATGTTAGTCGCCCGAGCAACAAGTTATTACCATAATAATTTATAACAGCCCGGTTACTATAACTATGACAGAGCCATTATAGAGCTGCAGCGAATAACTTAGAAGAACATATAGGTAAGATGATTATAACAAAATAATAGCTTCTACTGTAATATAATGTTATGTTACCTTATGATTCCGTTCAGTAAAATACATCTTTCGCGAATTTTTTGTATCTTACTATCAGGCAGGATGTAATTTAAAAAAAAACCAATGCGCGGTGGTTAGATATTTCGGCAACTGATATACTCGCATTGGTCAGACAATTGTACTCGATATACAGACAGCCTAAACGCCAACTAATTTGCTAGAAACCTGATTTACTTAAATAAAAAAAATATTACATAATTTCTCTTAACGAAATATTTCAATTGGACTTAGTGATCACATTGCCGCTGTGAACGCAGTAAT
Source organism: Thaumetopoea pityocampa (assembly GCA_017165845.1). Taxonomy (NCBI): domain Eukaryota; kingdom Metazoa; phylum Arthropoda; class Insecta; order Lepidoptera; family Notodontidae; genus Thaumetopoea; species Thaumetopoea pityocampa. Next base: position 19,108 of record WUAW01003214.1, on the reverse strand, counting down.
GTGATAGAAAAAAAAAAGAATGTAACACAAGAAGTCTAGGTATAACACTCGTAACATGACAACGATGAGGTTGTCATAAAATGATCTGTCAATTTTATTTTTAATCTGTGGATCAAGAATGAAAAATCAAAAGAACACTCCAAAACTTAAATTTTGGAATAATCGCAATACTAACAGAATACTCGCAATTTCCAATTCCGTACCATCGCAACGTAACAATAGCATAACATAACATAGCTAGACTTCTAAGAACTTTTTCAATAAAGCATCACAAGACAATTACGAACGCAGGTGAACAGACAATTTAAGGTTAGACAAATTAGAATTACGTATAAATAAAATGGTAGATGGACGGGATTTATAATGATACATGCATGCACACGTAATGGGTAAATATACATGCGTAAGTTCATGAAATAAATTAGATAAGCGATGACATTTAATATATAAAATATGCAGTTAATTTTAACTCCATAAATGGTAACATTTACAAGTATAGTCACGTTCAATAATATGTAACAAGTGTTTACTTAGTTAATGTAATTTTATACTAATGTGTTCGGTGAAATTCCCCATCTCAAGCACCACCCGTCTTTTTGCCCCATTAAGAAGAGATAGATTTTCAAAAACTTTTCTTATTGCTCACTGTTCAAAACACAAATACAGTACTTTAGTTATTACAAATTGGAGTTGGGGAATATAACAGTAAAATAATGTATTAGTTTGCCTATTATTTATTCGCTTCGAACTGGGATATTGGGAATATTGTTCTTAGGTAGTTACATTAGAGCCTTAGTTCCCAAAGTGGTCCAGGTGGACCCTGTCTGAATATTAGAGCTGAAAAAATGCTGTCAGTTGTACGACTTCATTAGACAATAAAAAAAACCAATATATACGTAAAAATTGTCACAGACATTAATTCTTTCTGTTCAGTGCAGTTCGAACACTCCTCTTTTATTAAAAAAACCCCCAGTGCAAAAGATCATGTTTCCAGAGCCACGGGTTCAGTATGCCCGTTGACTTTCAAGTCAGTGATAGAAAAGTTTTATTAAGTTTCGTGATAAAATGAGTATAATAACCGATTTTTTCAAATCTTTTAAATAATTTTAGTATCCGAATAATAAATATACTTTAATACTCTTTTAAATAATTTTATTATCGCGGCGGACTTAAAACGTACAGGAATAGTACATATTTAAATTCATAATGTACATTAAACTTTCTGTGGCCTATACAAATACATGTGTGTTCTCTGGGGAATCGGATTGTAACGGTGATGACATCATATCAAGGGTATAAACAACAAGTGTCAAAATTTAGAACATTATTAATTGTACCGCAAGGGTAGACCCAGGAAAAATTGATTAATTATAAGTCATAACATCGTCGCTAGCAATCCGTGGAAGTTCTCTGCCAGACATGGGCCCCCACCCTCAAAAAGGAGGGAATTTGTGATAATCTCCACATTTGGCATGCCTGCCAAGCGTAGAGACAAGACGCCACTTAAAATACGCAGTAGATTGTGATTGAATAACAGGATAACGCTGCTGCCCAATATCCTGGTAGCTGATTCTCACTGCATACAACACGGTAACAAATGGAGCGACACTGTTACACTGTTACACTGTTACATATAACTGCACGTGACTGTAATATACATCAACAAAACAAACACGCAGATACGAATAAAATAATAATATACTTTACTGGAATTATATTTCAATTAGTTAATTTCTTAACATATGTATATGTATACTAACCCGCTCTGCAATAACACTAAAATCCATTAAATATTTATTAAAACTTTGCTGTTTGATAAGTATTAATTCCATTGTTATTTATTACTACTAAATTCCTTTCTAATTGGTGCATACCTAATCGTAAAAATATGGTGTACAAACTACACTTCATTTCAATAAACACAACAAAATATACCAAACACCAAAAATTAATCCAAATTCACACATAGGCTAGGTTTGTCAGAGTTGTATTTGTCAGAGGTGACAAATGACAATCGAAAGATAATTTATCTATTCCTTTCACCAAAAAATAATATCGATAAAACAGGTATGTACAATTTGGTTCTTGAAAAGCTGGAAGTTATTCCCGAAGTAATTTTCAGCGTAGAATCCGAACTCGAAAATGGAAATATAGGCTTATGCAGTTCCATTTTCGTGGCCATCTTAGATCAGCCATTTTGGATTGTCAAAATCTGAGTAATCAGAATGTCAGATTCGTAATCAAAACGTCAAAATAGAGATCTTTATGAAAAAGGCGTTCCTCAGAAAAGTATATGCCGCAAACGGTTAACAGATGTTGCAGCATATGCTGTTCAACTAAACACGTCCCCACGACTAAAATGATAATTAAAATCATAGATGACCATTCATCATCATCCACCAACAGAGCTAAATTTTTTTTGTAAAGCTTGCACATAATCGCAATGGGTGTCTCAAAACACCATTGTATAAGTACATAACCTCAAATATCTCAAAACTTTTAATTAACCCACGATTCTGAGATTCCGATTCGAATTCTAAGCCGAATTTTTTTTCGGAAATAACTTCCAGCTTACCAAGAACAACCACAGTCTTCTTTTGCAGACCTATATCACGATCTACTTACATTTCCAGGCGAAACGAACTGTCGACAGGTTTGTCGATTGCTATTTGTTCAAACCCTCAGTTCAAACAGTTATGTGGCAAAATCATCCAGGAGTTAACAAAATATTTAATGTTCATACATTAACTTCTCTTTGTATAAATTTGTGTAATAGAGCCATTAGATAAATCAGATAATTTAAATCAGTCAGATACTATGGGATATTTAATATTGTTAATTTTAATTAAAGATGAATGAAAATAATTTGTAAATAGAATAAAGAGTGGACAGACATCACACCAAATCAAAATAAGATAGCTAAGGACATCACTTAGGACACACTGAGCAGGTACAACACTAAAGCTCAACATAACAGGATTTTTCATCGGAATGAAAAAAAGTTTAATTTTATCCATTTCCGTGTTTGACACGAGTACCCCTAGTACGAGTTCGGTTTTTGAAACTCTATATTAACAAACAATTCTGCTTGAAATTTTTCCGAAATAAAATTATCTGTAACTTTTCCAAATCGTTTAATTAATCGTTTTAACACACATCAATATCCCACCAAAATATAGTTAAGACAAAAATAAAATGAGTAAAATCATTGAAAATAATACCACTGATACGATTAATTCAACCCGAAACTGAAAGTTATAGGAACTAACGAAAACTTGGTTTTGACGTTCTTCGGGTATTTCTTTTATTTGTATGCGCTGCTATTGGCAACTGTAATGAACTAATTTGATAATGGTGTAAATTTTGCTGTAACTAATTTAGCTAAATTTAGGCTCTCCTATCTTTTTCTAATGCCAAACGCAAAAACGAGAAAGCAAAAATTTGAAGCTATTAAACACGTCAACTCGTGACCTCTGAACAATTAAACATACGCAAAAACTTAACATTTTTTGTACCTTTTGATAGAAACATAGGTTGGTACTCGTTAAAAATGTTTGCTATCTCGTTTTGGTATTTGGCATTAGAAAAAGAGAGGAGAGTCGAAATTTTAGTTTGTGTTACATATAAAATTGACACTACTATTATAAAAAATTGATGAACAGTTTTAAAAAAAACTGTTTGATGAACAGTTTTAAAAAAAAACTGTAACTGGCAAACTCGTAGTAGGAGTAACTACAAAAAAGTCCATGACTACCCTTCCATGGTTACCATTGTTACCCTTCGTCCTGGACAAACGAATGAGAATACGAATGAAGGCGCCTTACCCTAATGTTTGTATTCGAGCGTGTGTGGTGTGGTATACGTACTACAGCGGTGCGTGTGGAGCGGGCTGGTCTCCGGGCCGCCGCCTGCCGCGCCGCGCTCCCATCCGTCTGTCCCAACACCGCACCGTTAGCACCAGTACCCGTTACCAACACCCGAAAACCACCTTATTGACTTATACTTAATCCGTATTCGATCTTATAAGACACATTTACATCTTTTGTGCAGAAATCGCCATCTTTTGTTGGGTAATTTAGAAAAAATTCTTCTAGAAAGCGCTTCAATGTACTTCGACCCCATGGAATCTTTTATGTTACCCTATGTAATCTTTTGTGTTACCCTATGGAATCTTTTATGTTACCCTATGGCATCTTTTGTGTTATCCTTGACCAAAATCTCCTTCAGTGTTTAATTTATTGAAGGAATGCTTTTGGAACTCTGTATATAATCATAGTAGCGAATTTTATCAGATTTGGAGTACGCCAGACCCTGCCCTGTTAGTACCATCACACATAATACATAATTGGTGTCATCAAAATATTATCAACGCCCGGAAATTATTTAAAAAATATAGTAATTCTTATCAACGTTCAGAAATAATTGAGTAATACATTTACAGCTTGGCAAAAAAGTGTAGAAAATAACGGAGGCGTCACTGTGTCCTTTATTTGGCGCCCCACTGTATAGTTTTGGCCACGAATTCCGCCAGACATCGTCTGTACACTTTATATATAAGTTCCTTGAAAGAACTTCGAATAGTTTTATTATTTTTTTCTTTCAATTTCCTGTAATTAAACACTGTTTGGTGGGTAAAAATACAAATATACGAACTTGTGTGCTTTGATTATTATTATTTGGTGAATGTTGCCAGCAATAAGAAAAGTAGTTCCATTTCTAGACTTTTTTGCCAAGCTATATTATGTATATTGATTTGCTGCCCACATGACTGCTATTAATCGTATTCAATTTCATTAATATTTGAATTGTGTAAACTACGATACGTATATTTATTTATTATATCGCTCACCCAATAGAATAATGACGTAATTGCAAAAAAATTAAAATTTTATTTTGTGTTTAATTTGGATGATTTATTGTTTAATATGGATTTTTTTCGAAAATGCTCAAATTAATAATAAATAATCTATAAATAAATTATGAAAAATCATGATAATTGATATGATTCACAAAATGGGTATAATACAATTTTAAATTGAAACGCTTCTTCTGATAAATTGCAAAAATGTAATTACGTCATTGTTCTATTGGATGAG
>WUAW01003212.1:43033-64816 GCA_017165845.1 Thaumetopoea pityocampa | reverse complement strand
GTCTCTGAACAGCTGAAAGAAGTTTCGGAACCCATCTTGCACTGACTTTTTTCATATGAAGATGTTCACAGGTGGCACGATGGACGGTACTTTTAGAGAACCCAAGTCTAGCTGCAGTTTTTCTAATCTTTAAACGGCGGTCACTTAAAACCTCCTCTTCAATTAGAGCAATAGTTTTGGGAGTGAGCACTTCCACGGGCCGACCGTCATGGCCGATGTCTTCGACGGTTTCTCTCCCGAGGCAAAACTCCAACCCAATTTTTCACTGTCAGAGGGGGCAGACTCCTTAAACACACCATCTAATCGTTCTTTTACTTGGGCGGGGAATAAGCCTTCTTTAAACAGAAACTTTATGACGCTTCGGGACTCGATTTTCGACATTTTGAAGAAATACGCGACTCTTGTTGCTCAAACCACTGCTAAACTGAGACTACGCTTTTCATATCGATGCGTGTTCGTATATAAATTACACGATAAATGTTACTGTTCGATGCAACATAACGTGTATCGAGAAGTCGCGTAGAACTATATCAGGCCAGTTCATTATGGGACCGACTACGTACGTATACACTCATATAATATTATATTTATAGTAAGCTTTTTAAAACACAATGTTTATGCTTAAAATTTGTTTTTGTTTTTCTACGTAGTCTCCTAACAAGTTAATACATTTAGTCCATCTCTTTTCTAAACCTAAAATTTCCTTAGAAAAAAATCTTAATCTTCCCAAAACGCCTCAATAGCGGCCGTTACTTCGCGATTTTCTTCAGATTTCTTGCCTCGAAGGTGTTTCTTGAGAGGAAAGAGGTAGAACTCACTGGGAGCCAGATCTGGCGAATAGGGAGGGTGTTCAGATCAAATCCTGATTCTTGAGTGACAGCCTTCCCAACTGCAGCTTTGTGTAACAGTGCGTTATCTTGGTGAAACAGCACTCTAGCTCGCAGCTTGCCGCGTCTTTTTTCTTTAATCGCCTCCCGTAATCTCTTTATTTGGTCTACGTAGTAAGAGCCCGTGATAGTGGCTCCCTTTTCCAAGTATTCCACCATAATAATTCTTTCAGCATCCCAAAAACGGACGTCATAACTTTGCCTGCGGAACTTGAAACTGAATTTCTTTTGTGTCGGTCAGGAAGCTCGCTTCCAAGTCATGGATTATTGTTTTGTCTCGGGATCTAAATGGTGGATCCAGGTCTCATCCATGGTCACAAAACGTGACAAAAAGTTTTCCCTATCAGCTTGAAACTTTTCGAGAATCAGCCTCGAAATGTCGACTCGTTTTTTCTTTAGCTCAGAGGTTCTCAGACTCTTTTTTCTCATAGACTACTTTCAAAATTTAGCTGGTTCCGGTGGACCCCTGCAGCTACATTTCTACCATATTCCCAAAAGTCGACAAAAAATGTGAAGATTAGATCCAACTATGGAAATTTGCGTACGCCAACGTAGACCCCCGTCGAGTTTCCCGTGGACCCCTGGGGAAGTTAGCTCGTCAGTTAACAGTCTCAGTACCCAACGCCCAGAGACCTTTGTCATAGGCAATTCGTTGGCAATGATTCTTTGAATACTACCGTATGAGTTCCCTGTGACCTCAGCTACATACCTGATGATCACTCTTCGATCTGCCAACACAATATCTTCCACTTTTTTCACTTTATCTCCGGTTAGAGACGTGGATGGGCGTCCTTCGCGATTCTTCACTGGATGTTCTGCCCAGTTTAAACTCCTCGGCCCAGCGTGCAATTGTTGAATATGGAGGAGCAGTCTGCTAATGTTTCCACCAAGTCACTGTGTATGTCTTTGGTAGACATTTTTTTCAAACAAAGGTACTTGATGACAGCTGTTATTTAGCTTTTCTCCATTTTGGTGTTTTCTTTTCGACTGTTCGTATTCAAATGAATGTATCTCCCGGAAACAGTGTCCTATTTATATGTTTTTTTTTAATGGTGAAGTAGTAAGTATATAAGCGAGCAAAATAAGTAGTTTTTGGATTCTTACGAGGGCTAGAAATAACCAATTATCATTACTTTTGGATCACCCCTCGTAGAGCACTCGAATCTACAATAGAAGTAACAATTAAAATAATTTAATGATATTATAAAATTTTACGATTGAAGTAATTGGAACCTCATATGAATAGATTAGAATTACGCTATAAAAATTAGTAGTATTAGTTTGATATTAGTCTCCCGAATTTAAGAGTGTAGTAGTATCTATTGTGTTCACACCGAATGCCGATGTTGAGTGCCGCAACAAAATTTATTTTAAAATATATGTCGCCATCCTGAAAGTATGTACTGTACGTCCGTCATAATCTCTATTAATTATTACTAGGTATTTCTCTTTTAGGTGGTGAAGATTCCGATATCGCTAAAGAGTCTGCTGAGAAGGTAAATATTATTTAGCTTGGGTTTGATAGTGTATTTAGTACATTAGTATATTCCAAATGATTTACCACATTACTGGCCTGTTGAGATTTTCTAATTGATGTAGATCTCCTATATAAAAAAGACAATTCGCTATAATCAATGCTTGGCTATTTATCTGAGATCAATGTATCTTTTTTAGTGTCAGTATTTTCTTCTACTTGGTTTTATTAAGCCTCGTTTTTGTTGTTACTTCTTATAACTATTTGAGTTAAATAATTATGTGTTCCTGTATTTCATGAGCTTTCTAGATGTTGAAAAATCTTAAACATGAATGTACAACTTGTAGACTTAAACTAATAGTTACCGACTTTGTACGTATTTTATTGATTGTAGGAGAAAAAACATAAGAAGAAAAAGAAATCAAAGGACAAAGATAGAGGAGATTACAGCGACAAGTCAGACCGTAAAGAAAAGAAAAACAAACAAAAGAAATCTAGAAGTGAGAATAAGACACCGAATCCCCAACAGGATTTACTGGCCCCTACGTCTGTAGATTTCAGTTACAGCGATTATGATAGCATTTAACAATATTTATACTTTTACTTCACATCCCGGAGTGTTGTGTGCTGTAAATGTGTATAATAATTATATTATATTTGGTTAATGTGTAACTAGAGTTAAATTACGGCCAGCAAATAGCGATACGAAAACTAACCGATAACAAAATGTGTCACCATATACGCGAACCGAATGGAATCGGCAAATGGGTTACAGCAGTGTATCTTCAATCTGTATTGCAATTTACGTGCGCAATTGATTCTAATTTTGTAAATCTAGCAGCAACTTATATACTGCGTGCAAGCTGTTATGAATATAAGCTGCAAGTGCGTATCGCACTAAAGCTTTTATTGATAGACAAGAAACTAATATAGTTCAGTCAGTTATTATGTATTCGAAATAGAAAAGGGATAACCTGCAATACATCGTACGTACATCTATGGTGATCTTCGAGAGTAAGTGTGGAGACTGAAGATTATGGGGAAAAAATATGATAGTCTATGGCAGTAAATTGGCTGATGATGATATATACTAACATTATAAAGAGGTAAATTTTGTGAGTTTGTATGCACGAGGTAATATCTCTATTACTACCGATCGGATTGTGAAACTTGAACTACCGATCCGATTGTGAAACTTCTTTCACTAATGGGAAGCTATGTTATCCTTGAGTGCTATGCGCTGTATTTTATTTTTTATATGAATAAATTTTAAGTTCGCAATCCACACGAGCGGGCCTCAGGCAACAGCTAGTAACGAATAAATAAAAGGGAATGTACTTTTGTATAACTTCACGTTGGCTCTAATTTAGCATAAACATCGTTAATTATCTATTAATCTTTATAAAATTGTTATTAAAAATGAATCTCTAATACTCGTTGTATATTTTATGATATCCGATTGTATAGGTATCAATCTAAAGGAGGCCATGTTGTATATTGAACATCAGGACATTCGAATATCGGCATTTAACAATTTAAAATATAGCGTACTAAATTTTGTTTTGTAATCGACGGTGGAAAGGAAAAATTGACTAAGCGATAGTTTCGTCAATATTGAGTTAGGTATATTCGGAATTTAATTATATATTCGGAACCCATACATTTTATGTAATTTGGTCATAATCTTGATGTCCAACGTAGTTTGATGTTATAATGTTTCATAATTATAAAAAGGAAAAACAACTTTAAATCGCCCGCCATTGAAATTGATATAGTGACGTTTAATCACTTTTAATTTTAAACAGTCATTCAATATAATGGTTGTTTAAAAGAACTACAAATTATAAGAATCACATAGTGGCGAGCACGTTGGCATTTCTGTGACGTCTTAACTTCGGAAGGCACTTGAAACAGTGCGTCTGCATGATATTGGTTGCAACACGGTTCGGGGACTTCAGGCATGACGTCATACGGTAGATTATTTTGACGTACACCCATACAATAGCTACCTTGATGTCGAGATAAACAATTTTTTTTTGTTTTACAAAAATTAATTATACAAAAAATACAAAGGTTGTTTAGAAGAGATCGCATATTGCGGTAAGATCGCCCGCCCAATGCACACTTGTTTATTGTTTGTAATTTTTTTTGTATTGGTGTGCAATAAGTTTTTTTCGTGCGGAAAATGCCTGACGGCACGAGCTAACATTTCTATAGGGGTTTGCACCCGTACGAGAACCGCACGTGTCTTAAGCTTTCTACTAGACCGTGGAGGTTGCGCGGGCATTCGTCCGCGGTGCTAATAAGAACTGCCTTGCATAATGTATTACGCTCTGATGTCGTTCTTAGTTTAATAATACATATATTTTGAAAATTTTATTAAAAACACGTTAAGAAATAAGTAACATTGTATCTGTTTTAAGTTATTAAACACAGCATACCTGCTACCGATAACCACATTCCGTCATCACATAAAATTTAATTTTATGGTAATGAAAGTGCCAAATTTATAAAGAAATCAGATAAGCCATTCTGGTTCTCGTGGCCTCTGCGTGTTATAACGGCTCGTCATTAGTGCAACTGGTACTCATACAGCTGATGCTTCGTATTATAGCCGTTCATTGAGGAATCAATGGTATTTGACATTTAAGGCCATCAGCAACAGCTAGATTTATTAGCGTATAGTGCGGTGCGATTGGGAGTGAAATGGGTGGACCTCTTGCTCGTTCGTTACTTTCTTGAAATATACAGATGGTAGACAAAAAAATCCAAACACGCTGCATACAGGACACGTAAGTTTGGCCCTCCACTGTACAACACGTGTTGCGGTTGTCGATCGTTTTTGTTTTCAATGTGTCACGTGGACCTTCCTTTTCCGTCAGCAGTAACCAGTTCACCTGAGAGTGTCGAGGTGTGAAAATGGTACAGTAAAATGGGCGACCTAATAAACCTGGAAGAGGAAGGTCCATATGACACATTGAAAAAAAGACGATCGGCAAGCGCAACACGTGTTGTACAGTGGAGGGCCAAACTTGCGTGTCCTGTATGCAGTGTTTAGATTTTTGTCTACCCCCTGTATATTTTAGTGGGAGGATAAACAGGTGAAATTGACGGGAGGATAAAGGTCATAGCACACATATCAACTCGGAAAGGGATCGGCACCGTATCAACTTGAGGCGTTCAGTATTACTTGTATGAAACTCCCTACTGCAAAGCACACTAATCGGAATCGTAACGTAAACGACTCGCCTCGGGACAAGCTCACGAACCGCCGTACGGCGCGTGGTCAACCAGCGGTTACGGCTCGCCGTCGCCGCGCTTGCGTCTCTTCATCTACCCTTGCCCCTCTCACCGCTCCCGTAGCCTGCCTGCAGCAAACTTCCCTTCCCAGTGCCACACCACGTGCTGTCATGTCATTCACAAGGCAACATCCCGTTGTGTTGCGCACGTGTTTTATTGAATTTGTGGGTTAAGTTTCAAACAAAAAATAACAATGAAAAGGGAGAAACTTATTGAAGAAGTGAGAAAATATCCATAATTATATGATTCAAACTGATCTGGGGCCAGCCATATCAACCAGCGGTCGGCGATCCGTAAGAGCGGCGTCGCCTAGCCGTAGCCGAGACGACGTATCTATCAGCTGCTGATCCGCTTTGGTTACGTGCTTACGTTAGATTGACGCCTGTTTGACGGCGAGGCGAAAGGCGATACGGTGACGATCCCTTTCCGAGTTGATATGTGTGCTATGACCTTTAACAGGTAAAATTGACGGGAGGACTGTTTTTCAACAAAAGAAATGTAAAAGAAATGTAATAAATAGAATTCATTCATTCTATTCAAAATGTAAATGAACAACCACATCGATATTTTATTGGTTAGATTATAAAAATTGGACCACTTGTCAGAAGTCCGCGCAGTAATTTAACAATATTACAAACAAAAAATCTCTACACAACAGAACTTACAGATATTAGTCAACTGTATTTTATACATACTATTATACACGATTATTTAATATTTACTTAATTATTTTTATACATTCTATGTATATTACATAATTATTTTATCATTTTGTAATAAGTTAAACTATAAAATATTCTCTTCAGTTAAATATTAGGCATTTATTAAGGCTAATGTAGGTGTTGGAAACAATATTTGGTGGATGCAAAGGGTTAATAACACAATTTGAATTATGTACTTACATGATAATATTTAAATAATAGGTCGTGGAGAAAGTCTTTTCGTATTTTGCATGTATGAAGTTGTCATCAAATCTCTTTGGTTGAATCGATTGCACCTGACTCTTTATCAATACGATTGGAAAGGTGACATTAGTAAGCTGTTTTCCGCATTGCTTTCCTGTTTTTGAAAATAGGTCACAATAACAAAGTTTTTTTTTAATTTAAAAAAAAATAATTCCGTAAACGCGACACAAGCCACGAAAAATGTACCGTTTATGAACCTAATACTGTACTAGTAAGAGTAGCGAAAAGTTGGTCCAAAGTTAAGTTCTCGGTGGAATGGGAGGAGATACTAGCCCATCCTAGCGCTGGAGTCACTACGGTAGCAGTGATAGTGCCAATCTTTTGGGCACTCATGGGTTTAAGCAACGACACTGTGCCCTAATATACCGATTGACACGGGTGCTCTGCCCGGGCACAATTACTTTGGCCGGTACCTGCGTCGGATCGGTCAAGAAATAACGGAAGAGTGTCAGCCGGAAATTGATAAACAGAAATGGTGCGGTCTTTCATCAATATTACACCAGATCACACATATTTTTAGCCACTCTGCAAAAATTGAGAGCTTAACATAGTAATTATTAATGAATTCTCCATAAAGGCCTACCCTTATAATTTATCATGTTTCAGTTTCTTCAGAACTCTAATCAGTGTAAGGTTGACATCAAGAGAGGATTCTCAAACGATTTTAATCGTAACTTTTAAACAAAAAAAAATCTACTAGATGGCAGCAAGTTGTTGAACAAAATAGTACAATTATATGTAATTAGGCTAAAAAGGTCTTAAATTTATATATGAAATACGAAGAAAATTTGTCCAGGGCCCAGTATTTATTTAAAAAGCACTTTAGACTGGCATTTCAAAATAAATATTGGAATTGGAGGATTAATTTTTTGTTTTATAAGTTTAAAAATAATTTTTTTACAAGCATGAAAAATTCAAAGTAGAAATACATCATGAAGTAATTTACATCAATAATTTTTGTAGAGGTCATGAATTAGGTTTGTTTATGAGATTCTAAAATAATTCGGTAACCTATGAATTAAGATTTGCCAATTACAATTTCAATTGTTCACTTAGTATTAAATGTACACTTATTAATAATACAATCTATTACACAATCTTCCAGAGAACAAAAGGATTGTCGCAAACGTGTTACAAACATTTTACTGTCTCCGTACATACAACAGTTTTCATGAATCAACCACATTCAAACGTAGATGGATGGACTCAATATAGAAACCAAATATTTTATACATAAACATTTCGTTATTCTGATTATAACTCTCGTAGCACTGTTCAAAATGTGGCTTACAATTGGTTGCAAAGTAAGCACGATTATCAAACGCTAGAATGTTTAGTTGTACAGTCCAATCCTATAATAGCCGAATTTCAATCCGATTTCACATTGATCAAGTCAGTTCAAAAAGTTTTTACGTGTCAGTTCAGAACTTTTTAAATTCATTCTGAAAAGTTGCTCAATTTTGTATTTGTGTTGATCTGTAAGGTTTCAGCTTACATTGATTAATAATTTTCACTCATACGACACGAGTATACGTCCAATTTGATCAGTGCGTCTAATGCGCGATGGGAGTTTATATTGAATAAGGTACAATATAGTGCAAGAAAATACTGCTTTGAATACATTGAATTATTATTATTTTTTAAACATCATATTATGCTTAAAAATACAATATCCATTGGTATAGATCATTGATACCCAAAGTGGTCTATATCGACCCCCAGAGATCGACGATAAGTGCAAGTGGTCCACGCCAACTGTTAAAAACACATTTGAAGTTAATAAAGTTCCAAAAATTTCATATTGACTACGCTTTGGAGGTCTACCCAAAAGTGAAAAACATTACAAGTGTTCTATAAGACAAAAAGGTTTGAAGACCTCTGGTGTAGATCGAGCGCAATCCATAAAGCTCTGAACGCGTGAACCAAGGTCGCAGTAAACACTGAGCAGTGGTTGACCTCGATTCGAAACGAATCTTATGTTCGCATTTCAGCCCTCGAAACCCGCCGTTACACTTCACATAAAATACATAGTGGAAACGCCTTCGTCGAAGCTATCGGTATCTTATTTGACAACTCTTTGACTTTTTTTAAATTTGTTTATTCAAATTTTGTGTTGCCCTTAGTACTTTTTGTGCCGTGGGTTTACTTATTACAAACCGCGCATTAACCGTAAAAGAATCTGAATATTCATGATAAACTCAGTCCAATGAGAAGCGATACAAAAGTTTCTTTACCGGTATTTAAAAACGAAACATAGAGCACTATATCTCTTTTTGCACATAAGAGATAATATTACGAAATACTCTCGTGCTGTGGATACTTAATACTGATTAGTGCAAAACGGCACGCTAAGAGATACAGATAATTTTTCTCAATAAAAATATTTTTGTTTCATTAATGATAATTTATATAATTCAATGAGATAATATTGTTACGAATGGCTCGTACATATTCTAAAAGGTTCTAATTATCTTGTTAACCGAAATATCTAGCAAAAAATCACTACATACCCTTGAAAGTGATTTCGTACTGATAAGAACTTTGTTATATGTGCCATAAGGTCAAAACTCTCATGAGTCAGATCAAGGTACGATATCGGCGAGCGATTACATAACCATCATGTAAACTGTGTAGTAGGTTCGAGTAAATTCGTCATGGAAGCCACGCGAATATATAAACACCGCATAAATACTTGCAAACCAAGCGAAGCGAGTCAGTTGATTCCTGTCACCGACATAGCGAATACTCCGAAGTGTATACGAGATAAAGGGGGATTAAAACGACCACTGCATCAAATACGGCTACTGAGGACTATTTTGTGATTCGGATAAACTCAGTGACGTACTTGAAGTTTACTTAAATAAATTATTTTCGTTACACGAGCGGTATCTGATGAACCCCCCGATTCATAACAATGTATTTACATTTGAACTCACTTTCAGAGAGCCTATACACATATATGTAATTATAAATTTTTGTGTTTAAAAATCATTCGGTCGGCTGTGATCTCTGATACAATTATTTATTTGAATTACCTAAAACACTTATGATTACAAATGTAAAGGCTTCCACAAAATAAATTATACGTAGTTTAAAAAAAAGAAATGCAAAGGTAATAAATAGTAATTAATTAAAAGCTAAACCGACGAAAAAATTTGAATTCTGCGTTTCTTTCCATAACATGCAGTGACTATGATAAATCATAAGAGAAAATAAGATATTCTGTATACTATTTTCTAACTTTACTTCCCTGTCATTGAATTTAAAAGAAAGAAAGGATAAAAGAAAAGAAAAATCAAACACCAAGTAGATCCAAAGAGGGAAATATACGTAACACAGAATTATTCACTGAATTTTTCTCAACCGAATTCGACCTATTTGCTGTTTATTATTCTGTATGCACAACGAATTATTTTTAACATGAAGCTATATGTGATAGATGCATGATAGTGACAGTAATGCTTAAATATTACTTTAATTATACCACAAATCTTTTTTAAATAAGTCTAACAAGGAAAATAGATTACTAAGTCCCAGGCTAGTCCTAGACTTTTAGACGTACAAAATAAGCTTTAATTAAATATTAACTAATACATCCATTGATTTTAATTTAAATATGGAACTTATCAAATATTCTATAGAAGTTGCAAGTTCTATAAAATACTTCTTCTTTATTGTTTTATGGCGTTTGACCAATTTGGTACAATTCTGCCAGTATCCGTTATTTGCCCTGTAACACGTAAGACCCATTTCACACGTGCATACACACACGGTTTTCGTATAA
Organism: Thaumetopoea pityocampa; assembly: GCA_017165845.1. Lineage (NCBI taxonomy): Eukaryota > Metazoa > Arthropoda > Insecta > Lepidoptera > Notodontidae > Thaumetopoea > Thaumetopoea pityocampa. Next base: position 54,406 of record WUAW01003212.1, on the reverse strand, counting down.
ACGGCGACCGCTTGCACTGCACGACGCAACCTTTCACACCGTACACGGTTGCTACTGTTGTGTCGCTCGTGCTTTTGGTGGTCTCGTGGTTTTACTTATGGATCCAAAGCAAATCTTAATTTACTGTTCTAATACCGACTGTTTCTGATTATTAAATGGCGACGACTGCGCCGTGCTTGTTTCCGTGTGCGTGTGAACGGCTTCATCCAGTGCAATACACGACTACTCACGCGACTGCCGTTGTGGAACCGTTCCGTGAAAATTCAAGCAATTTGCACAGCTACGTCACGGTCGCGGTATTGTAAAAGCTAATATATTAACGCCTACTTTACAAAACCGTTACGGTACCGCTTGTAAGGATTCTGTGTGTGTGTGTGCGTGTGCGTGTGTGTGTGTGTGTGTGTGAAAAAGGCCTAACTCAATTATGACACAAAATTAGCCATTGCTTTTGTAATCACTGTTATTTATTTTTATATTGTGTATAATGTTACTAACAGTTACCGTTAGTACAAGCACGAGTTTAGAGTCATTTGCCTATTACCCCGTACCATAGTATAACCGTAGACGTATCGATAGCAAAATTATCTATACTATTATAAAATTATCAAATATCAAATTTTCAAAAAACCAAAGATATTTAAAAACAAACTACTCAGATCGACTAATTAAGGGCTTCTAAAACCAAATCTGTCGTTGTTTGTTCGGGCTTTACGCAAAACCAGTAGGTAGATTTTGGTTAAACTGTTACAGTCTTATAGGTACTATTCAAACTTAAATACTGTGGTATGTTTCATCAAAATTGGTCCAGTAGAATTGAAGATACAGCTTGATCCCTGTTTTAGTAGCCGCCGTTAAGATACAAGAGCTCAAGTAAAAGTGGTTATATGTTTTTTATATAAATCTGTGATTGTTTCGGCATTTCCCATTTAGCCGAAAACCGACATTCACGCGGGCGAAGCCGTGGTCAAAAGCTAGTTCTATATAATATTATGAAACAACGTCTACTAGGTCACTAAGATTGTAACATATCATGAACGGACCAGCAATAAATTGACGGCGAGGATATTTTTATATTGAACTGGTTGTTACCGAACAAATGAGCGCTGTTGACCAGCCATATAATTTATCCTTTCTAAGCGTTCTTTTCACACAAAAAAAAAACAATCACTGTTGAATCTCAGTTAATTTCCGTATTATTAGTTATTTTATTATATTAGGTATGTAAGTTAGCTAAAAAAAACAGAAAGGGCATAGATATGTACCTTAATGTATTGTAAAAGGGTACCCGTTATTAACAAATGAACACAGGTACCCATTACGTAGGTTGTCTTCGTTACGACTATTCTGTATTTGATACATAGCACGGTCATGTTGTATGCGACATTAAGCAGACGCTTTTATCTGTACCACTAGAAGAGGTTACGATACCTTTCAAGAACCACCCAACTGTTACAGCGCTATCGGTTCATTGCGTGGTACAACTTTCAAATTGAACAGTATCATTGACTACATGACCGCGCGGTAAAATATTTACACATCTGAATCCGCATATTTAGTGACGGCATTGGTACGGTCATTTGAATTTAGAATATAACTTTAGTACTGAGTTTAAATTATAGGTTCGTGTTAACATCGCGTCTCCATTACAGAAAACGCTAGGATAACCACGAAAAGAATGAACTGTGGATCGAGTTTTTTCACCATTAATAATAACGCTTCTTTTATAAATTGTAATCAGTCGAATGACTATGAGTATCTGGTATGGGTTAAGACTATAAAAATAGGCAGTATCAGTGTGGCAAGACCACTTAGTGTTACTGGCTTACTAGATTAATACTATTTATTGACTAAATTGCGTCCCGGGCGAGAAATCACTTGTTTACCTATAATTTTAGAAGCCTACAATAAAATACCACATTTCTGTTATGTAAGTCATCACTTGCAAACAAATATGTAGATGCACTCTCGTTTTTATGTTTTGTAACAAATTATGTAGTTATCATTACCTTGTTTAAACCCTTTGCTAGAGATAAGCCTCAGTTAAAAAGGGAGTTTCCTATACAGCTTGGCAAGCAAATATATGGTGGCGTTGCTGGCAGTTTCTTTTAATACATATATACAAAATCGAGAATAGAAAACACTCTTGTTTAAAAAAAAAAACACATTTAAGTTCTATTTTCCTTGAGAACTTAAACATTTACATACTTTGACAGAAAAAATTGACGCGTTACATTACTGCCCGTGGACTAATTATAAAAGTGGACTGACAATCACCGTATTTATTATCAGAATCGGTTATATCGAAAATAGTATTCCTATTTAGGCACTACAGTGCGTTTTTACTTCCGGACGAATATAAAAGGCATTCCATAAATTGCTTGTTTTTTGGATTAAAAAAAAAATGATCAAAATTAATTGCAATTTCAGTAATTTGAACACATTAAAACTCCAAAATTTACATTTTTTCTGATAAATCGCATAATGTTCGACAAAAATGAGATCAGAGAAAAAGAAAATATCAAATGCCTAAATTGAATATTTAGGCAAAATTCATCATTTATATTTTAGCAAAAACTACATATAAAAATAATTATAAACTTCATTATGTAGACTACTCGGAGTCAACAAAAGGAAACCAAATAGTTTTAAACGAAACCTCTAATACTGGCGCAGTTAAAGAATAGGATTAGAAATGGCGTCACCTCTATTCACCTTTCGGTCGCACTCCGTCGCTATCTGTAAATCGTGTTGCGTTAAGAGTTTTTTGACTTTTTTTATGGCGCCCCTTCTGATTCACCCATTCTTTAATTGCGCCAGCATTAGGGTTTCGTGTCAAACTATTTATTGTGTTGTGTTTTCAAAATATTTGTGCTCCAATAAATTTGCTTCAATTTTAGAACCTTATTTTTGTTTATTTATCTATTAAAGCGTTAGTGAACTGAATTATTACATTTACTTTGACGCTAGGTCATGGATGTGGTGCAAGCAAACTCTTGCAGTTAATAATTCGCTCCTAAACATTTTCAAAGACAAGTGTACCTAGGACGCCAGACTATGGCGACTACGATGGGACTAGTTGAAACCTGCAACTTCGCACACAGTAACTTTATGTTAGTAAAGACCCTTTCACTAAAAATTATTAACAACCCATCCGTTCTTGATATTACTACATACATCTCTTTCTCATTTCGAAAAAAATATCATCGGGTGCAGCATGATAAGGTAATAAACAGATTTGGTCCGGTTCATGTTCGACCGTGCCATTCGGAGCCGTGTATCCAGTTTCATTCAATACCTTGCACTTGTCCATACTAACTCACCTAAAGGTTTTTCTTGGAAACTTTTCCCTTTTCTGTAACTTTACTGCGACAGAGAAAACCTCGTGATCAAGGAAATTGGGGAATTGTTGCTCCTTGAGGTTTAGCCCGAGTAAAGACATTTTAGCTGTAGGGCTGACAGCTCATTGGGGTCTTTCTATCATGAGTGTGTCTTATGGTTGATCCCTATGACTGACAGAGAATAAGTCAATCTTGATTGTCAAGGGGTCAAAATATACTATTTTCAGAATTTTTAGATCAATTAAATGCTTCAGTTTCTTAAATATGTGCGAAAATTATTACTTCGTTAAAAATTATCATTGTGTTAGCGAACTGAGGATAGCACCACGATAACGGGCAGCAGCGTTATTCTGCAGTTCAAATAACATTTACTGCGACCTCTAACATGATAATCGTGGAGATTACGGGGAATCCCTTCCAATTGTGGAGGAGGCCCATGTCCAGCAATGGACTTCTACGGACTAGTGATGATAACTATTGTCCCGAATTAAAAACTAAGTAAATGTTAGTATTTTTACTGATATATTAATTTTGTAATGAAATTACTATTTCTGCGAGGCCATTGCCTGTTTAAGTTACCCCATCTACACTATTATAAAATTGATAAATGTCAAATTTTCAAAAATTAAAGATATTTAAAAAAGAAATACTTAGATCGACTAATTTCCCGGCCTTCTGAAAAAAAAATCCGTCGATGTTGGTTTGTTTGTTTATTTATTTCTTCACGCAAAAACCAGCAGGTAGATTTGGGTTAAACTATTACAGTCTTAAAGATACTATTCCCACTGTAATACTGCGGCATGTTTCATCAAAATCAGTCTAGTAAAATTGAAGATATAGCTTGATCCCTGTGTTAGTAGCTGCCGTTAAGGTACGATAGGTCAAGTAAAAGTGGTTCTCAAACTTTTATATAAATCTAAAACCGAAATTCACGCGGGCAAAAGCTAGCTCATAATAATACAGAACAAGATACCATGGCGTTATCTACCATCTGTTTTTGTTTTATAATAATGAAACACTTAGAAGTATCATATGGTCTGTGAACTGGCGATCGGTCCTATCTCTAATTTATCGAGAAATAGGAAAACTAAACAGTTATCAACGGTTCATGGCAAAGTACCAATTGAAATAGGCAAATATTGGCGCTCATTGGTTAATACTTGAAATGAGGCCGTCCAAGTTTAGTCCGTATATCAGCGACATCTATAATAAAGGATAATAATTTGGGGCAAGTGGTAAAAATTTTGATAGGCGATACGGACAATTCAAGTATTTCCAGATTATGAGCGGGTAACATCTACATTTGACACTTTGAGTTACCACTTTTAGTATGGAGATTGTTAGTCCTCTTGTATATATAGTCCATCGAATAAATATTTTTTGTTAAGTTTAAAAACGTTTTTGCCAGGCTGTACGATATACACTAAAAACTGTTCTTCTTGGCTCGGTACGTTAGAGAATACAACAGATAAGCATGATGGGGCATTCTGAATTCTCAAATAATACAATGAAACCACTCAAATCTGGTCAGAATAAAGGAACTGTGTATATTCATTAAAGATCCTATGGTTAGGCCAGTCCAATTAACCACTATGTCACAGATGGCAGTGCCCTTCGAGACTGTGGCCTCGGTACATTACAATAGGTTTCCTAGATTTAGGGTGACCGAAAACGTTGTTTTATATTTTAATCTTTTTGAGTTGAAAAACTAATACATATATATATTTTGTATACACAACAAACATTTTAATAATTGTTCATACATATTAAATTTTTTGTCAGTTAAAAACAGACTATAGAAACATTATCCTTATATAATTACCACTTACTCTAAATCATGTCAACGATATAAGTTACCATCCATTCAATTTTAACACAACAATATCCTTATTACGATAATACAAATAAATAAATAGCAAATATTATAAATGTGCACCTCAAATTTAATATTGACTTTATGATGTTGCACAGATATTACAAAACGGAATGTTTAAACTATTTTCGCATTTCTCAAATGTTTGTTTGAAAAATGCTTACACTGAAGGTTCATTAGGGTATTGGCATTAAGTTTAAAAGTGTATTAACCAGAAGATAAGTTGAAAAGCATCAGTTGGTATCTGTATCATAATAATGTTTTGGCCTTGTTGTGAACAAATTTTGGCATTCAAATAAAAAACTCACTATAAAACCTAACTCATGAGTATAATGCAACAATATCTAGTCGATGGATAAATTTTCTAGGCTTAAAATTAATTATATTATATATAATTAAAAACTATAGGCTGCAAAATAACGTTAATGCATTTACTAGCTTCATTACTCTTAAGTCTATGACATAATCTTATGTACAATATCTATATTATAATTGTTCAATAAGTCATTAAATATAACATCACCCAAGACCCTTCCATTTTTCTATAATACAATTTTATTTAGAAGCTGATAAACCGAGGTCAAATGAGGACGTCAGTCTACGCGGGAACTTTCTGAGAAACTATCATCTAAATAGCTCTGCAACTGTGACTGATGTTCGAGGCTTAATTCAAAACTATTCTGGTCAATAAACGAATTGTGCACTTGTTGAGACGATTCACGGAATTGGGAGAAAGTCCATGGATCACTTATAACTTCGTTAGTTCTTCGAACACTGCTATCGAACGAGGGTAAGGGGGGCCAAGCTTGCGGCGAAGGAGTATTGAGCATAGCGGGAATGTTGTCGACGCACGACTGCATCGCGGATTGTTCTGCGCCGAACGGCGATGTCCCCCATACAAGCGAATCGATGGTGGAAGTCGGGGCTGTGCATAATTGGTTAAATCTATCCATTCCCCAGGAATCAGACACATCAAGGGCTGGTACATTATTGTGAACCAAGTCCGACGCTTTAGACACAGATCGCCCGTATATATCTTGAGTTCTTCCAATTATTGCCGTTCTGGAACTAGGTCCTCCATCGGGACTTGGTAGGTGACATTCTGAACGCATCATCGGACTGTAGTTACCGACACCTGGACTCTTCTTATTACTATAAGCCACGTCTACACTAGGTCTAGGGGAATAAGGGCTCTGGTGGATTCGATCTTGCCGTGACATAGGACTGTACTGTCCTGGAGTTTTGTTCGGATTGTTTCTAAGGTTATGGTCTCCTTTCATACCAATTCCTGGATCAGGGCTGGCATGAGTGGATGGATGTGGCGAAAATGGCTGATGATGTTTAGGCATAGGACTGTAGTTGCCGGTGTTCCAAGCGCCAGACTTTTGCAATTCTGGCTTAGCTATTTGGCTTGTATCGGGACTCGGTTGTGCGGAATAAGGGCTAGGTTGAGATGAATAGGGGCTCGGCTGCGTCGAGTAAGGACTAGGTTGTGTGGAGTACGGACTGGGTTGAGCAGGACTTGGTTGAGCAGAATAAGGACTTCTCTGAGAAGAGAATTGATTATCTTGTCGCGGCATAGGACTAAAATAACCATAATTACAATTATTAGGATTTTTTATGCTATCTGGTTTATTAGTTTGGGTTTCTGGACTAGGTTTATTATCTTGGGAAGTGGTGGGACTGCACTGTTCTATTCTTTTACCATGTTTGATTTTATTGTGACTTTCTAGCCTATTCAGGGGACTCGCTTCGGACTTATATGTTGGTGTTGTTTTGAATTGTCCCAAATTCCACGAATTATTGCTTTTTTGACCTGGGTTCAATAATTCTGGTTGTAGATCAGGGCTATTTTGTACTTGACTATCGGGTTTAGAAGCGGGACTAAAATAAGGGCTTCCAAGATCTTTTATAGGGTCTGATCTCGGCGTAGAGGAGGAATCTGGTCTAGACTGTGTGATCGGGCTTAATAATTTTGGAGTCGTATCTCTTGTCGACCTTTTTTGTTCAGGTACACTTTCTGCAGTTACTGCCTCTATAGCATCTTTTCTGGCTGATTTACTATCTGGCGAAGACCTTAACGGCGTTTTGACGAAAGTGGGCTGATTATCAGGCACATTGGAAGGCGTCTTTGATAGCTTTTTTGGCTCTTGGAACAATGACGGTGATGATTGTTTCGGCGTCACTGATTCTCCTTTGGTATCAGAGCCCTCCGACCCGCTCACTGAAGGTTCCCCCTTTACAGTTTCAGATTTCGAATCAGTCTTTGACTTTTTTCCGTTTGTTTTTGTCTCTTCAGAGTCGTCACCTTTATTTTCTTTGGCTTTAATTTTTTCCGGATCTAAGCTATCTTTAAGAATCTGTAAATCATTTCCTGTATGAAGACGTTTTATACCTCTCCCTACACTCCGACAAGAGCTGAGATTTAAAGATTCAAGATGTGGACATTTCAGGAGAACCTTTTTGACAGATTCCATAGTAATTGACGATCCACATAAGTTGAGTACCCTGAAAAAATAATACTGGTTTAATAAATTTGCAGGTTTGCTGATAGCATTATATTTAGAATGATTCAAAAACATTTGTTTTGAAGACGAATAAAAAAAGGAATATATTATTAAGAGCACAATATTTGCAGTAAGCAAAGTTGATTTTGAAAGAATATGAAAATGGTGGCATCCACGTAGATAATGTCGAATCGCCTAATGTTTAAAATATTAATTATAAAATTGTGTCTTGATTTAGTCAAGAAAATGTTGCCAATGTATATGAAATGAAAACGTTTTAATTTATGACTCGATCCGTCATCAGTGGCGTGCACTTCATAGAGGTATAAAAGCACTGCCTACCCTAGCATTTCGTAAGTTCTTACTAAAAATAAAGCTTCACATCACGCGCTTATTTAAAATTCATAACATTCGAATTCGCGCGCCTTTATCGGTTATCATATCGTTACAGCGCGGACCCGCTCTGTACGCCGGCTCGCGAGCGTCTGGCGATCCCTAGCGTCGAAGGTATGCATTAAATATGCCTCAAAACGATCGCACACATGCGTAAGAACTCTGGCGGAATACACGAAGAAAGCAGGCGCGGGGGTGGGGGGTGGGGTGGGGGGGGTTGAATTGGGACCACGCCCACGCTCGTTTTTATACTAAATAGAAGCAGTGCCTGGATTATAATCCGGTCAAAAAAGGTAGCCTCAAACGTATTAGGAAATTCGGGATATATCCCGAATTTCCTAATACGATATATAGTATCTTTATACTATATATAGTATATATACTATATATAATACTATATATACGATATATACTATATATAGTATCTTTTTACCTGGACAGTATTATAACAGTAGAAATTAAGTTTTCACATTTTTTCACTTGTGTCTTAAGTAAATAAGGCGTACTATTTTGGTTGCGTAATAGGACTGCTGATGTTAGGTAAAAGGTTAGTTTTGCTTGCGTTTTAATTCATGCTACAGATTATATTTTGTTTTGAAGTTTTCTGTTCTAGTTTTTGATAGTTAAATATGGAAAACTATACATGTAAAGAATGTAAGGGAAATGTTTGTTTGATTAAATTACAAAAAAAAAACGTGTTTCCACAGCAAGCTTTTGCAGATAAAATAAATGTAATAAAGAAAGGAAGAAGCGTACCACAACTGGAATTAACACAGAAAATAGGCACTGTAACGAAACGTTAACGAGACGCAATACAAAACGTTACGAAAATTATTCGTGATTAACTATTCAATCATTTACGTGGATGTTTGATGTGGAATATACGACGAATCAAGCAAGTTTTACTATAAGTGATAGTTCGTCCGTTTTTTATCATGGTAAGTGCTACGTTTCTATTTTTTTCAATCATTAGCGTCATCAAAAGCGAAATAACATAGTTATATTGCGCCCGACAATATGCCTATTCGTATTTACGTATATTATAGTATTTTCAGTTTATTGTATGGATCTGAGATACAAATATTTAAATTGAAGTTGCCTCAGAATCCAAACTTAATGCGAGTCCGACACGCTCTTGGCCATTTTTTTTCTGCCTACCCCGACCAAAATCTCTGTGCACGCCACTGTCCGTTATAGAAAAATTATCAAAGATATGGTATAAACACGACTTTAGCAAGACAACCACGAAAGGAAATATTCGTGACAGAAATTAATGAATATATAAAATTAAAAATAAATTGGTAAATAAATTTAAGTGAATAAATAAAATCAAATTAAATATATAAATAAATTTAATTTTTAGTGAATCATCTGACGCGAGGGGGTGTGACACTGGCGGCAATAGTGGGAAGTGAAGATTGTCGTTAGTGTTTAAACAAGGTCTGCAATGTGCACCACGCACCTCTAGTTTGGCTACTCTTAACTCGATTCCTATGAATGCCTCATTAAAAAAATGACCTACTTTAATGGTTTGGCGTTATGATTCAACAGTTTGTTGCCAATGTTTTTCGTGGCTTATATCATAATAATCCTTATAATTTAGAACTTACTTTAGCTTGCTATTGGGTGAATCGGCGAGGGCAGAGACAGCGTCGTCAAGCGCGCGCCCAGCAGACGCCCACGACAAGTCCAGCTCTATCAGACTGTGAGACCACTTCTGGCATATCAATTCTAAGCACGCGTTGCTTTGTCGGGTGACGTTGCAACCTGTGAATACGTTCTGCGTTTAGGGCAAAAATACATAGAACTAGATCTATTTTTATATACATCAAGTATACTTTCACCAATTACACTAATGGAACACTCATGAATAAGACGAAAAACAGTAGAAATAACATTTTTATCTTCTGGATAGGCAAAAGATAGGCGTACGCTCTTTCAACTAGGTTCAAGGTATTGTTGAGAGTTGTTAGTTTAACTACGATTGTTTTCACAACAGCATATTTTTTTGTTATCTAGTTATTTAAATGTATTATACATTATGTTCAACAATGGTAGCAATATTGTGTTTTTAAATTCTGAATTTAACATTCGGTCTCAGTTACTTAAAACAAATGAAGAAACTTTGGTGGTTGAGGAATTAAATTCAAAGGGGACTGGACGGTGTGGGGGATACAATAATGGAAACGTGCAATAAAACAAAGTAAAAATGATAGTATACACTAAGTAGGGCTAGTGCTAAAGAGAATAATTAGATGTGACTAACCGCCGAGGAAAAGGTGCTGCAGGTCCCACGCAGGCACACGCACCAGGCCTGAGTCGGTGAGGCGTTGCAGGCCGCGCACGTCGAGCAAACGCAGGCGCGTCGCGCCACGCACGAGCCGCGCTAGCGCCTCGTCGCCCAGCCTGTACTCGCCCACCATCACGCGGTCTGACGCTGCCTCGCCCGCGATTGACAGTTCTTCTAGTTGCGTCCAGCCCGCGCACTCCATCTGCACCGTACCATTACACTCACCACAACATAATTCTCGGTGTTTTGCGCTTCTAAATCAACCTCTTAGACACGACGCGTCACTATAGTGGCGCATTCTAGGACCTCACTCGCTCACCATTTGTATTAAACGATCGTTAGAGCATTGTTCAATAATAACATTGTTCGTCACACATTGTAGGTTGTACCATTTGCACGTAATTCTCGCAGAACTGTACAGAGAAACAGGCTCGCGCAACATTTAGCCGTGCCTAAGAAGTTAAAGGAACCTTTGTAAGTCGGTCTTATGAACTTCTTAACTTTTTCTCATAAACGTTAGAGAAGATTGTAAAGTACAAAGATCGGAGGGGATGATCCAAACATAAATCGGGAAGCGAAACTAAAATTCTTAAACTAGATTTAATTGCCTTATTTATGTTTAAATGATGCTAATTTATGATAATCCATTTTCATACAGGCCTAAGCACCCAGCATGATTTCTTACATGATGTGATGCGCGGTTCATTATCATTCCTTGCTGTTATCGCGCGTGGGCAGTAACCGCTGGATATATCTAAATCTAACGTATTTCCTATAATGAACCGTATCGTTACGACATAAGGTCGAAAGTCCACTGACGGTGGTTCTTGTTTACAAAAGCCCGTCGTGTTTACGTTTGTTCTCTAAACCTGGGTCCAGACTATATATAACGCTGCGCTCGCAGCGGGCCAGTGAGTTAGTTGACGACTGGCGAACGGAGCGATTCGGAGCGAACAAAAACGAAAGGAAAAC
>WUAW01003212.1:7971-27259 GCA_017165845.1 Thaumetopoea pityocampa | reverse complement strand
CACCTATCGCGTTCACTTGTGCTGCCATCTAGTCGTAGCACATTAAAACGCTGCGCAGGAGTTGAACCGCATGAGGTGGCGCCACATAACATTTATATGATAAATATAATTATTTTATTTTATAATATTGCTATAAATTAACAAATAAATATTATTTTAAACTAAAGCGAGCGGCGTCACCAACACCACAGATGCAAAACACATGGTTTTGACAACTTTATTCGTACAATTTCATTTTTTAGTTCAGTTTTTAGTATTTATTTTGATTATAATCTGTGCCTATCATATGTATTTTGTTTCTTAACTAAGCAACTGCAAAGTAATGTTTATAAGTGAAAAAAAGTTTATCATTATTTAAGATCTTAAGACGTATTTAGTTAAGAAGTAGCAAAGTATTAATTAGTGAGATTTTTATAAGTAGCCTTACTTATAAAAATCTGTTACAGTCTAAAAGATACTATTCCGACTTAAATAATAGGGCATGTTTCATCAAAATCGATCCAGTAGAATTGGAGATACAGCTTGATCCCTGTTTTAGTAGTCGCCGCTAAGTTACGACAGATCAAGTAAATGTGGTTCTAAGGTTTTTATATAAATCATGATTGTGTCGGGATTTTCCATGTAGCAGAAAACTGACATTCACGCGGGCGGAGCCACGGGCAAAATCTAGTAATAGCTAAAAATTGAAACCACAGAGGGGACAGAAGCTCGCTTATAAGCTGACACGAGCGTGGGAGAAAAAATAATTAACATAACAAAATGTCTATGCGTCAGGAACCCTTAGGGTGCGTCAGGAACCCTCTGCAATAGGTCTTCTGGGAGGGAGATGATATGCCTACTTTAACCACTTGCGCTAAAAAGACGTGTCACGTACGTAGTTAATTCTTTTGTCACAGAACCGCCAACGACGTGGTATGTACGTCGTCATGCGATTGTCACAGAAAAAAAAAACGACGTGCATAGCACGTCGGGTGGGATTGTTTACTAGAGCACAATATTTATATTTGTATAATTTTATCATCAATCAATGCTCTATATTCCCTTCAAAAAATTATAATAAGTCCTAGGTCGACAATAATGTAAATAATAGCTTAGAAAATATAAATCTTTTCCGATTTCTGCGAGGTATCGAACACATGTGATGCCTCCCATCGAGTTACACTGGACCGTTCTGTTACACGCGTCGGTGAATTTTTTGCCAGCGCAAGTAATTAAAGAGCTCCCGAACCCAAGATTTGTTCCGTTCTCAACACCAGATATCCTTACAAAATTCATGATCTCCTTCGTCACATGAAAAATCGGACATTCCTATTAACACTTGGAAAGTTATGGGTGATCATAGTGTGTAGCCCTCTGAAGTAACCTGTTCAATCGCATCCTGACCGCCAGGGTGATGTAGAATGCGTGGTGATAATACGCTACCACTCCCAGAAACAAAGGCAAGGGTAGTATAAAACAATACTACATTTAACATGGATTTAAAATCTGTCTTAAATGCGTAGGTTAGCATGTATACGATGTCCGGGTCCGTAGTGGCATGGTCTTGGGCATGTTATATTATCGCAAAATTCCTCCAAAGGCGAAATGTTCACAAAGATATTCCCAAACCTGTTGTCCTATACTGTAGCAAGTGTTGGTCGGGCTTCAGTATACATACCCAGGAGCTTCCACATCACAGAGATAACGATGCTGAGGTGGATGAATAACGTTACGCGATCTGAACACTTATACAACTCATAAATCCGTTACTGTCTTGGTATCCATGACGTGGTAGACAAAGGGCACCCGATGGGGTGGTGTGGCTACCTTAACCAAGAGAATACATAAGTAGGAAGTGTCTCAAGCCCTTGGAATATATCCTCAAGGCCAACTTAAGAAGCTTGGCTATTTATCATGCACCAAGATATGGAAGCCAGTAGGGTCATGACATAATGTTGAAGATCGAGCAAAGTGGAGTAAATTGAGTAGGAAGGCGAATCCAAACAAAGTAGGAAGTTGACTAGACTTAAGGCAGAGTGTGTTTTATAATATGGAGGTACTAATATTGAGGATATTTTTCTCATACATTTAGCATATTATCAAGGTCTATATGATAATTTTTATTATAATTATTCATGATTACAGTCACAGAAGTAAAATATTTGATGAGAAGACAGTGATAAATGCATAACCAATATGAGGCTAGCATATCTTTAAAATGCAAGTTGAGGATGAGCAGCAGCATGCACACAATATGATATACAAGCCAATAGCTCACAACTGGAGATGTTGAAGATGGAACAAAATGGAGTAAATAGAGTAGGGAGGCAAAATCTGGCAATGAAAATTTACTAGACTAGACTTAAGGAAGTGTTTTATAAAATGGATGTGCTAGTATTAAAAATGTTTTTCTGTGTAGTGGTAGTGTTCTAAATGTATGTTTTTTTCATACATTTAGAACACTACAAAAGTAGTGTCCTCTCTAAATGAAAATTTTTAGGGCACTAATCATGATTACACAGTCATAGAAGAAAAATATTTGATGTGAAGTTAGTAATGAATGCATAACTACTATCAGGCTAGCATTTTATAAAATACAAGCTGATGATGAGCAGAAGCATGAAGGGTAATATTTTATCAGGCATCAATTTGTATATTGAGTTGAATGTTCAAACCCAAGTAAGTAACAAAACTGGATAAATTTGGGTTTAAAATCTACACTATGGACAGAAAATATTGAATAATAAAAAATGTGTTGATGACAATGGTGCCGATTCTATTGTACAGAACTTAACTAAATTTGGTCCCTTTCTATCTTTTTCTAATGTCAATCGCCAAAACGAGATAGCAAACATTTATAGCGAGTCTCGACCTTGGTTTGCATCAAATGGTTCAAAAAACTGTTGTGTTTTTGCGTATCTTTAGTCCCTGTGTTCCGAAATTGCGCCTAAATCTTTTAATTTTGATGTTACTAAATGAAACTGACAGCACCAAAATTGTATTTATCTCGTTTTGGCGTTTGACATTAGAAAAAGATAGGGACAGACCAAATTCAGTAATTTCTGTTACAACAGAATCAGCGTCAAAGTATTCTTATTTATGTAAGTAATGGTGAGAGGAATCTATTTATTAAAATGAGTTTTATTGATATTCAAACTTTCATCACTGAATAACTGACCAGTAATTCTTTTGTATTTATTTTTGAACATACAACCCTTATGATCCACAGAATAGAAAAGAAACATCACTAGGCAATTGATTTGGGAATTGATTGAAATTGCAATTTGTACTTTTTAGAACAGTGACTTTACGCATCCTAATAGATAAACTTTATAACAGTTTATTGAGACTAAACCTACATATAAGAGTACAACAGAGTAATAGGTGAGGACAATTTGTATGTATAAGAGGTCATATTCTACCAAGCGCACTAGGCCAGTGTGGTAGATAACTCTGATTCCCCTCCTTATAAAGATGATTCCCCTCCTTATAAAAAGAGGTTCACGCCCCTGTGGTCAGGATGGATATGGATTGGGGATGAATGGATGATGAAGAGGTCATTTAAAATATTTCATAAAAGATTTAAATAAGATAATATATTTTAATGATTAAGTTAAGAAACTTGTAATAAATTATTATTATTGTATTATTAGCAGTTACACTCCTAATGACTAAGATGATGATGATGGTTTATAGGCTTATGTCCTTTGGTTTTCTACCCAGTGTTATTAATCCCACCCTTTTATTTCATCCTACTCACTCTGAGTAGACATTGCTTTCCTGGTTTTTCCAAGATCCCCAGAGTTAAGTCTTTGGCTTCTATAACCCAGCCATGACATCCAATCAGTGCTTCTTAGGATATTTCCTATGTCTATCCTTGGTACCATACCTAAATTTCTATGAGATTTCAAAACAATCTGTTCATTTGCAGACCTGTGATGAGGTAAACAAACAAATACACATTCACATTGATTATTTATATTACTGCTATATATTTATTATTACTGCTAGGATTCAGTTATAAGTAGATTAGGGTTCCCTTATGTTTCATAAAAGTTAACTATGGGAGTATCAATCATAATTATTACAACATATGTCAATCATTATGGTACTGCACTGCAATAATTTCACCTCTTATAGGAGAATTTAAGACTATTTTGATGAAATGTGATGTTTTCAAATCACAGTCTCATCATAGATATAATTGTAATGCTATGTATTTTAATTTTATATACATAATATAATACTTACAGTTTCAGGCACACCTGTTCTTCTAATTTTAATCTTTATAGAGTTTGTGTCCATTATTTGACTACGATATGTAGTTGTACACTTGGACTTCTTTGATTTCTTTTTACTACGAGAACTACAAATGTCCAACATTGAACGTGGTTTTCCACTACATGGTGTCACAGCATGAGTCCTATGCTCTTTAGAGTTCTTTTTACACTGTTTTGTTGATAATTGACTAAGTTCATGACTGTAAGGTTTGCCAGTTTGCCGTTTGATATTAATTAATGGTAACTTAACTCTGCACTTATTGAGCACTTCATCTTCTGAACTTTCACTCTCACCAACATCTTGCTCCATCTTTTCCTCCTCTTCACTGTCTTCTTCTTGACACTTACTACTAGTTACTAAGTTTAAGTTTTTTCCACCTTTCACTTTCGACACCACACTTTTTGATGAATGTTTACGATGAGAATTTTTCGAGGATACTTTTCTGCGTTTGCTTTTTGTATAAACACATCCATTTACAATTGTGTTATCTGAGCTCTGTCGGGTGTGATGCTTGTGCTTCCTATGTCGTGGACGTGTCGGGCAAGGCAGTGACCCATTGGCCACAAGCATTTTACTTTTTGCAATCTCATCAATGCTCTGTTCAAAGTCGGTTTCCAGCTTGACGCAAGATATTGATTCTTCTATATCATCGGTGTCTGCGTCAGAGTGTCCAGGCAGTCCTGGCAGACGAACATCCGGGAAAAGGTCCTTACGGACGGTGAGCCTTGCGGCTTCGTACCCGCCGTTCACGGGACTCGATCGACCAGACATGCCGTCCGCCTCCCGCCGCCCTCATGTACCACTTGTACAAAGTACTCACCTGTCCGCGAGGTAAACAATCAGTTTGACACATCACATTTTCACTTTTGTGACCAAGCAGTTCACCAATCGTTACGCGAAGGCATCAACAGCGCAACGATTGTTTAGAATCCATGAATGACACATTATAATTACTTTAGTTTGCACTTCTTGTGAGTCCCAAACATTTTTTCTTCACATATTCGCATTTTAGGTCATCCATGTTCATGTAACGATGTGATTGCGAAAAACAAAGTACAGATCATTTTCGCGGACACTTGTACTTAATTATTCGATGATGACACATAAAATATATGATATTTGAAAGTACAAACATAATACACACTTATTTTTAATTATTTTCGTCCCCTACAAGTTGATGAAAACTGTTGACCTTGTTTAGAAGCTTATTATGTTTCAAATTTTAATCAACAGATGCAGACATTGTCACAAAAAAGTTGTACTTGTTTGAATACACCAACCTTGTTACGGAGTATATTTCATGTCAAATGAAAGTGCTAGTTTGACTATTTTTCATTTTATTTGCATTTGAAAAATTATTATATGAATAATATTACTTTAGGAAATATTCGAAAAATTTTCATTTTCTTCATCTAAACATTATAAAATTATTACCTTCAACCAGCATAGGAATCGTTACCACATTACAAATTTAGACATACAAATCGCAAATGTCAAACTCCAAGTACGATCAGTGTTTCTATTCGTTTACTAAATGTTATTACCAGTGGCACAGAGATGGCACTAGCTGCTAAATTTTACAGAAATTCAATACCTATATGTACAAAGATTTTGTAGTATTTTTGTTTTACCAGGCTTCTCTTTCTCTCTAATCTGTGTACGCGATGATACTTTTTTAAAGTTAATTATACGGATAATTTAAGTATTGTTACGTTTAGATTAGTTGTTTAAGTTGATATGTTGAAGTGTGTGCGATTTCTGACGAAGTGTGTGTTAGTGTATTGTGTGTGACGTTCATCAGTAGTGATAATGATAACCTACACGGTCTTTCTACATCACAGTACATAACGGGTGAGTCATATTTATATTTATTACTTGTGTGTGTTGTATATATATACATATCGATGATCTCATACAAAAAATTGTAATAAGTACCTAGTTGCTTAAACTTCATTGTTATATTTTACTTTAATTGAAAACAAATTGCCCCTGGTTAGGATTGGAGGCGTTTTAGTTATGGATACCTATTTAAATATACATTTAAAGTTCGTAATATTAAAATTGCTGTTGCTACTGTAAATGTGGTGCAATTGTTCTTGAGTATTTGTATAAGATTTTAATAATGAAGTTTCTGTATCATTGTCTGCCAATGTGAATAAATATAGTTGTTATTAGGTAAGATATTCCTTAGATGTGTCTTATCTTTGATAGGTATTTAATTAAATTAAAATTTACTGGATTCAAAATTATTTTGAGTTAAGAGGTTAAGTATGCAGTGATAGAAACTTGTCCATAACATTTACAAGACTATTAAATATTGATTAGACATTTGCATTTCTAGTTAAGTACCTATCTAATCAGTTTCTGAATAGGTATATTTATTTCTTAACATGAAGCTAAATTGAATGAAAATGTCTCTCTGTATGAACGGTTTTAATTTGATAAATTTTGAATAGTGATGAGCCGACTCACGTTTCGTTGATCAGTTACCAGCCGACTTGTTCGGTTTGAAATATGGCAAATACTTGGGCGAGTACCTAGTCTATTATGTCCATCATACAAATTCGGTCGAATTCTGGAATTGATTTGAACTTTGCTAGATCTGAGATATAAAGTCATTGTTATTCTTTACCTTAGCATTATTCTGACTAAAGTAAGGTTCTGTTATTACTGCAGTTGATGTAGCTATGGAGCGGGTTAAGGTAACCGACTACCATTTGTCATTCTCATGATCCCAGTCTAGTCTCGGTAATTGTCCATATTAATGACACAATAAATTTTAATCGATAGAGGACCCATGGCTGTAGTATATTTTAAAAGTCCCATTTGAGGCAATTCAACCATTGTTGAATAAAAAATATTCATTGAAGTACTTACGATTTTACTGTAGTGGTGGGTGTAAAAATCTTTGTTAAGGACAAAATAACACAATAAATGGCCAAAAATAGGTGTGACGACAAGCGAAGTTAGAAGGACCATGTTAGGTCGTTATAAAAAACGAAGACGGTGCGAAGCGAGCGTGCCGCGGCAGCAGCCGGCGAGTGCCACTAAATAAATGGTAATAAGTGTCGATTGCCCCAAATAGAACTTGAAATATACCATAGCCACGGGTCTTCTATCAATTAAAATTTATTTCATATCAATAAGCATCTTTGTCACTAATCTGGAGAATTACCCTAGTCTTAATTAGACATCAGTTGAGGCATCCTGTTTTAGGAATCTTTGAACATTGAGGAGGTCGGATCAAAAGGGGTTAACATCATCAACCATCGCAGAATGGTGGTGGATCGGTCAAAATTCATCTATAATATGTTGTCCTGACAAAACTGTCTTATAGTTTTTCTTAAAGCTAATAATATTTATTTTATGAAAATGAAAGTAACCTATTACCGAACAGATTTTCGCTTACAATCGTCGACTACCTTGATAACGATAGTTTGACACTTGGTGTGACGAAGATTAAGTAAACCCTTCCATATATGCCGTCTGTGAATCTCTCTACTATCCTAATAGATAAAAAAGAAGCTGTAGAAGAACGGATACATTCAGATATCTTAGATCCATGTTGCTCGGGACCAGCAACGTAAATCACAATGTCCATTCCCATATTGGCACAGCTTTGGTTAAATAACGACATGTCTCTGTAGTATTATGTGATCGCAAGACATCCGATAATAGAATCTGCAATTAGATAATCCACAATAGAATTAGAGTCGTCGACGTAGCTCAAAGGAGTGTAAAGCTTAAGTGGCAGTGGGCAGGGCACATAGCTCGCAGAACCGATGGACGTTGGAGTCCTAAAGTGCTGGAGCGACGACCCCGAACCTAAAAGCGTAATGCGGGCGGATCCCCAACTGGGTGGGCCGATGACTTGGAGAAAGGCGCGGGCAATCGGTGGATTTAGGCGGCCCATAGCCGCTCAGTGTGGCGTTCATTAAAGGAGGTCCATTTCCAGCAGTGGACGTCTGTGAGCTGTTATGATGATGATGATGAAGATACCTCAAATTAAAGTTGCAGGCACACGAGGGCGTCGGCAAAACTGTTGTATAGGGCAGTGAGTGTTGTTTGAGGGGGTCGGGTCACATTTATGCGTCGACTGACAAACTAGATCAGTAGATTTTCTACCGATATGGCTTTGATGTACCTTTCTTAGAGCACGACTTTGGGGTCGCCGTAGGATGCGCTGGTGGATATTATAGGCAGTAGGGTACGATGGTCTAGGATCGCATCGACGTCGGTTTTTCGTGAGCATGTCAAAGATAGTGAGCCGGGGACACGCGTGGTACGCGTCTACATGTGGCGCGCTACTCGCTGTGCGTTTGTTAATCTTGATCTATTACAATGTATTGTTGTCCATCCACTACGCACTTTTATGACATTTCTTTTTGGCTACTTTTTTCTCGTACACGGCAGGAATATAAAAGAATTGCCGTAGCGGCGATTAATTCAACGTCTATCTTGGTATACGACGAAATCAGAACTAAACGTCGTCATCATTTGGATGCGTTGCAACGATTGTTCGGTGAACCGAACGAGTATTTGATGGGCCGTCGTGTATATAATCCCTAATAACTTAAGTCGACATTTTCTTATTTTAAATTATTATCCACCAGACTACCTTTGGGTGATGCAGAAATAATGTTAGGTACATATAAAATTTGAAATCACTATGAACATAAGACATGATACTAATAAGTATAACTTACTTAAATAAAGAAATACGTAAAAAGGTATGTGTAAACAAAATATGATACATAATTATAATCGTTGAAGCCCTTCCATTTCCGGTAATAAGCGTTCTCGGACCTTTAATTTTAGAAGCGACACGTGTAGTGAATCAAGTATCCTAATTTTAAGAGGAAAAGCGTTCCAGAAGGACGCTTTGTACCTACCACTAAGGATGAATGCACGAAACCAGACCACGCGAGGGACACCATTGTTCCTCCCGTAACTTCTATACGGAAGTAGATTGTTGTAAGAGCTAAAATTCCTATTTATATATCTATTTCATTCTCCTGGCTGTCTAGAATCCCAAACTTGTCTTCAATTATGCTATGAGGTAATACATAATATAATACAGAAAACCACATTAACACAGTGAATTGTGACCGTTACACTTATTAAAAATATCCTTTTTTAGTTTACCTAACTGTATCTGAAAGTGATTTTTATATATTTTGCAAAAACCGTTTTAAAACAAATCAAATAGTTTCAGAGAAACACATTTATGCAGCGCCCGCTAGTGGTCTACACCTGTAATACATATCGTGAACCACGAGAGCCGGCCCTATGAAATCCGTTTAACGCGAGAAGCCGCATTGAAATAAGTTCAATTTTTTTCTAGTAAATCGCACTTCATTATATCGTATTCTTCTATACTTGCAGCGGTGGTGGTAGTCGGCTACGGCCACCTATAAACATCTATAGAAGATTCGAGACAGCTGACATACCCGCTGATCCGATACTAATGTAGATACGTTGTCTCTCCTGTGGGCTGCGTTGTTATGACTCAAGCGCGTAAGATCGCGGGGATATCTTACCATCTGACTGGAATACAGTAGCGTTCGGACCACCTACCTACTCCCCGAGCTTGGTCACTCCAAGCTTTACTACCTATCATTGTTCTTACTGTGAATATCATAGTCATAAATGCGATAGTGCATATGTTTGCTGGTTCGTTCTTTCACGTACCAACCTATAATAAGATAATGACACACTCTAATTATGTTATTGAGGACCTTGATCGGCGGATATAAGTCAAAGTGTAGCAGGAGTGTCAGTATCAGAAAAGGAAAACCTTCCGGCCAGACGGGTGCGATACCTGGTGGGGTCGACCACCACCTCAGCGGTTAATGTCGGGGCGTTGTATATGTTAATTATTATTAATTTTATTGCACCGTGATTCAGTTTTCTATGACAATATGGACATTTAAGAGTTGCCCCATCTATCGAGGATGTGTGGTACTACGTGGCGAAGTCCATCCATCATCATCCCCATTTCATATTCGTCCCCAATACACATATACACACATATAGGGGCACGGACCTCCTCTGATCAAGAGGGGGATAGTACCACGCTGGCCTAGTGCGAATTGATAGACTACACACACCCATGCGGGCATGCAGGTTTCCTCACGAATTTTTCTTCTCCGTGAAGTACATCGGTGCTACGGGACCGGGATTGAACCTACGACGTGTCGATCGCATGCCGTCTCTGGCATCACATCACTACACCCCCAACGTATAATACGTGGCAAAGTAGAACGTTAAAAACTTAACGGCGTGATTTTTTACATGGCTATAAACGCGAGCCAGAAAGTGACACACTCGTACAAATAATTCCAATATATCTGAATATCTGATGTTTTAATTAAGTTGGACACACCTTTATGTTTCACCAGTGGATACATGCAGTTTCGCCCACATTCATTTATGACATCGTTAAATAATGGCGACGATGATGATTTATATGATGAGCCTATGTTCTTTTCGTCTCTGTAAAGCAATATACATCAGAATACATTCTTTAGTCTTTATCTGATGCCGTAACATTTTTATTACAATAAGTGTAGATTTATTTATGACATGTACAACAGATCACAATCAAAGTTGTTAACATTTACAAATTTTTAAATCTGTTACTAGCCTTTGTCGGCGGCTTCGCCCGCCTGAAACATCTGTTTTCCGCTACATGGGAAATCCCGAAATAATCATAGATTTATATAAAACGCAGTAGAACCACTTTTACTTGCTCTGTTATACCATAACGGCGGCTATTATAACAAGGATCAAGCTGTATCTTCAATTCTACTGGAACTATTTTGAGGAAACATACCGTAGTATTTAAGTCGGAATAGTGCCTTTAAGACTGTAATAGTTTAACTAAAATCTACCGGCTGCTTTATGCGTGAAGTTCGAACAAACGAGCATCGACGGATTTGGTTTCATAACAATTCTGTCTTGTGAAAAAATGAAAATCATTCGGTCAATATGTTTTAAGTTATCCCAACCTAGAACCTACTGTCTTCACTCACTTCTTTTCTGTAGAAAGGTTTAAACTCATTTTTTTTTCACTTTTCCCTACGATTTTTTAAATAATTTCTTTACAAACCTTGTCCTAACAATTACAAATACAAAAAAAAAAGAATTAGCCAAATAGGTGCAGCCGATTTGAAGAGATGCGCGGACAAACATTTGTGGCAATTGATTTTTATTCATATAGATAGATGAAATTGGTAAATATCAAATTTTGTAAATCAAAGATATTTAAAAAAATCTACTTAATTTCACTAATTTAAGGGCTTCTGAAACTAAATCCGTCGATGTTTATTTGTTCGTGCTTTACGCAAAAACCACCGGGTAGATTTTGATAAAACTATTAGTCTTAAAGATTCTGAAAGGTACATTCTTAAATTATATTAATTCTGTTATACCTCTTCTTCTTCTTCACCATCTCGTAAAAGGCCACTGCTGGACTGGGCCTCCTTAATAAATAATAGTTTAAAAAAACTAAAACAACACGCTTTATAAGAAAACCGAAATAAAAAATAATTTTACAATCAAGAGCGTCGGGTGCTTTTTATTATTTTTACGTTTTCATCTTGCAGACTTTACTTTTGGCAATATCTGTTTATTATCAAATATCAGTTTTGATTGTATAATTATTTTTTAGTCCGGTTTTCTTATAAAGCGTGTTTTTTTAGTTTTTTTAAACTATTATTTATTTTTCATTTTTTAGTTGGGGTTTTTTTAATGTCCTGATGATCCTGATGATCCTGGCCAGGATCATTGAAAAAATTTATGAAATTATTATATTGTCATCGGTCCTTTAGAAGTATGCAAAGTTTCAAGTCGATCTGATGGTTTTAAGTGGGTGAAAATCGTGTCCAAAGATTCCGTTCCATAGATAGATAAATAGATACAAATCAAACTAATATAAAGCGAGTAAAAAGAGGGGGTTTCCCATACTCTGCACGCTCGGCAGGTGTCTTGGAGATCGCAGTAGATTTGACTGAATAACAGCATAACGCTGCACTCGTCATCCCTTAGTGCAGTCCAGATGTGAGAACCAGCACAGCAATCACGAGAAGAAATGGAGTGACGTTATTATTATGCCGATGTCACACTGCAAATAATTATAATAATTTTATATATGTAATTAATTATTCTATAAATTATAATAATTTAATTATTTTATAATTAATAATTAAATAGTTTAATTGACTTTTTAATTTATTAATTATATTAATATATTAATTCTGTTACATTCTTAAAGGTACTTTTCCGGCTTAAATACTGCAGCATGTTAAATTTCAAGATACAGCTTGAACCTTGCTTTAGTAGCCGTCGTAAAGGTACAAGAGCTCAAGTAAAAGTGGTTCTAAGGTTTTTATATAAATCTATGATTGTGTCGGGATCTCCCATGTAGCAGAAAACCGTCATTCACGCGGGCGTAGCCACGGGCAAAATCTAATCTATACATATAATAAAATCGTAAACGAGTCGTGTCTGTACAATGAATATTTTTTCAAAAAAACCACCCATACAGGTTGTAGTTATGTTACCGGAGCCAAAAATATAGTTTTTAGAAATTTTGTCTGTTTGTCTGTGCGTTGGTGCACGCTAATCTCAGAAACGGCTGAACCGATTTGAATGCAGTTTTCACTGTTGTATTGTGGCAAGCTTCCCGTAACATGTAGTGTTTGTTTTATTCCAATCGGTCCACAAACAATAAAATTATAACAAGTTAATTGAAACAATACGCGATATTCTAGAAACGCGCTTCGGTCGATTTAGTTAAAACTTTGAACGTTTTTCTTAAAACGATGACCGCAAGTTTATATGAAGATAAGGAACACATTTATACATATAATTAAATCGTAAACGAGCTGTGTCTATACAGTGAATTTTTTTTTTAAATCCTACCATATAGATTTTACCTATGTTACCGGAGCCAAAAATAATAGTTTTTAGAAATTTTTTCTCTGTTTTTCTAGTTGTCTGTGCGTTTGAACACGCTAATCTCAGAAACGGCTAAACCGATTTAAATGCTGTTTTTACTGTTGCATTGTAGCAAGCTTCCTCTAACATTTGCTGTTTGTTTCATCTATCATTTATCATTCATTCTTATTAAGATCGGAGAAAATAATTTATGTATAATTTTGCTCTTACCGAATGCTCACGCGGACGGAGTCGCGGGCACAGCTAGTCAATAATAAGAGTCCAGATTTTGAACAAAAACGGTGCTCACACAGAGACAAGCATAAGGCAATTGGTACATAAATATACTCTAGCTAAATATACTATATCAAAAACAACAAGTGCGGCTTTAAAGCGCTTTAGAATCGGTATCGCAGTAGTTCAATGAAGTGCAGATGTAAGTGCGCGTGTAGCGTAGTCGTGTCTGCGTGTCACACCCCACCGGGCGTAGTACGTCTCTGCCCTCGGCCCGCCCGCCAGCTTGGTTTGTTCATTATTTGATATTGTCCGACCTCGTAATTCTTAATCTTTCCCTAACCCTCGTACACTCATATACTCGTATTATTAATTTCAATAGACTATATTTTCGATTTTTATGTGTTTAAAATATATTTGTATTTTTTCTGTTAGTAATTTTTATTCCTATTTATATTATTTCTGTTTGTTACAGATCCTCTGCGCATCCTGGACTTAGATATCTTCGTAATCAAATCATAAGCGTGGTACACCAGATTAGAATTTGATACGGTGTATTGAATATCATCCTTAGAATAGTGATCAGGTGTCCGGGCGGGAGTGGGGGTGTGTCGTACGTACGTCGTGATGTCGGTGTGGTAGTAGGTGGCGGTGTGGTAGGTGGTGGGGCGAGGTGGCGCGACACGCGAGTGATGCCCATCGCGGTGATGCAGAGGCATGGTAGACGCGGCTGCGGAGCGCCGGACCGCCGCCGCCGCGGTCTGCGATGCTACCTCCAGCCTCACCAAGTGAGTATCATTGCATCATTTTAGGGTACGTGGCGGTTGTTCAATCCAGGAAGACAATTCGACACTGTCGTAGAACAATGTCACATGTATAAATTGGCCACCGTACAGGAGAATTTTTGTTTGGTAATTGTAAGTTAATGTTAATTAAATAGTTTAGGAAAAAATAATCAGTATGCGAGTGCAAAACTTTAAATTGCTCTTCTATAAAGCAGCCATTTTGTAGATGTGACATTGTTCTACGACAGTGCCGACTTATTTATATGGAGGTCTGGGTTCCTCGGTGCACTTTACGCAGCGCGTGCACGCTACTCACCCGCAGCATGTATGGAATTAAGGTAATTATATGTGCGGCGTATGTTTTGATATAATTTTACTTCTGTTTATTACCTACGCTTGTAGTCTGAATGCGGCGTCCACCAGCAGAAGTAATATAAGCGCTGTATGTGCAAAGGAGTCACATTTTTAAAAGTTCCCGGTCCTGTGTGGCAAAGATGGGTATGTGTTACTGTAGGGCAGAGGTCCACAAGCTTTTCTGTCTCGTAGACCCCTTGCTGTTTCTCAGCTAATTTTTAATTTTTGCAAATTCATCAACTTCAAATGTGTTTTTGACAGCTGGTATAGTGCTGTTTACTTTGAAAGATTTAAATTTCTAGCTATAGTGAAGTCATCGTCGACCCCTGGGGGTCGATATAGACCACTTTGGGTATCAATGCTGTAGAGGTACATATAGAGATAGAGGCCAACTCGGTGTTCTTTTAGTGAGAACAAAAACCTTCGGCAGTGGCCTTCTTCGATACTCGAAAATGCTTGCAAGTTTTAGTATAGGGTTATTTGGTGATAGAATCACAGTTAGAACCCTATACTTTAACGATGAATCAAGACTCATTTTAACTTTCATCAATATGATGTACATGTACAATGAACCATAATCAACTCCTTAATAAATGCCATTTATGTTCTTCACATAAAATAGTTGAACTTTATGGATTTTACTATCTGTCTCTAGTACAGTTACTCTATTTCATGAATGCAATTAGAACCTGTTACTATCTGTGACAACATTGTAATTTTCTGGCGATCATCGATGTAAATATTTGGCGTGAACACTGCACCTATATCTATCTATCTTGTATTCAACCAAATTTGTACATCAAGTACCGTTAGATTGGCACCAAAATCAAGAAAAGATTGAAATAGGGCCGAACCACTTTCATTTAATATAATAACCGTTGCTATTATAACACCTAACTAGCTTATGGAGTCTCTAACAATAATAATACTTAATTAAAGTACACAATTCACTAGTCAGGGACACACTTGATACCTATTGAAAGGACTTTACTGTAATTTGAGCGCCAAAGTACAAACGTTTATATTTAATACTGCTATTGAAATATTATTAATGCTATTTATTATGCTATTTATACATTAGTATTTAGGTTGTTCTATGTTATTTTTTGAAAGCGTATTGATGTTGCCTACAGTACTTAAATGCAACTGAAAACCCATCACTGATATTTTTATACTTGTTTTATTTCGTAATGCACTTGTGACACAAGTTATAAGAGTGCTGTTACATTTATGCGTTGTGTGTGTCTGTATATGATAGTGTCACACTCATTTCGTTCCGTGGGTATTACGAGAACCGCATTAAGCCTGTTAAGCTTGGAGATTAAGTGAAGTCCAACCTTTTCAGTGGAGGACTGTCTAGTGGTTGTAAGTCTTAAAAATAGAATGATGAAGATGATTTAATGATTTAAAAAGAATCCACGATTCAAGCCAGTGCTTGTATGTAGCCAGTCATTTATGATCATATCAGCCCACAGACTTCCATTGTGTCTGTGCCACAAGTCTGTGGGCTGATATGACGATGAATGACTGGCTACATACAAACATAACTAAACATGGGCCTCTCTAAATAGGCCACTGCTAAACATAGGCCTCTCTCCTCTAATGATCGCTACACCGAGCGGCTATGACCTACACCCACCGATTGCCCGCGACATCTATTAGATTATCGGTCCACCTAGTAACTACGTTTTCGGGTTCGGGGTCGCCACTCCATTACTTTAAGACCCCAACGCCCATCGGTTCATTACAACGGTATATTTAAATGACTACCGGTGTATCCGCTCTTTTTTGTCCAAAGATTCTACTAATACTACAAATGCGACTGTGTTTCTTATTTGATCATGTCAAAATTACATAAATCTAATTGGCTGACATTTCTTTACAAAAACAAAGGTAGATACAGATAGACCTGGAATAACACAAACTACATTATTTCGGAAGAAAATAACGGTTCCTGGTGGGCGCAGCCGCGTGTATCGGCTCGTTATTCACAAAGTAGCAGAGCCCGTGCCGCATCGGCTTATACTTGGCAGTGAAGTAAGGGTTTAATTGATTGATTGCCGCTCAGATCGTATGTCGGGCCATCATTATTGACCGTTGGCATCTGGCCGCTGACCCCGATCGTTTGCGATCATTTTATTGAGCTACCATTATTGGCGAAGTCTGTCAATAACTTGATTACGTCAGTATTCATACATGTACTCATAGTCCGATTAATTATTTTTATACATTCTCGTAAGATATAAATTTCTGCTTCGTTTGGTATGAGCTTTTAAACCAGAGGTTCTCACACTTTTTCCTCATAGACCACTTTCAAAATTTAGCTGGTTCCCGTGGACCCCCTGCAGCTACATTTCTACCGTATTCCCAAAACTTGACAAAAAATGTGAAGATTAGATCTAACTATGGAAATTTGCGTACGCCAACGTAGACCCCCGTCGAGTCTCCCGTGGACCTTTGGGGGTCCACCTGGACCACTTTGGGGACTAAGGTTCTAAACTATGAAATGACATGTTTGCGTCAAACTTATTGTATTATTTCATTTGTAGAGATATTCTTTAAAGCATGAGCAGAACATGGAATATTCTGTTTATTAAAAGGCGTGTAAATATAACAAAAGAAAAATATAAAATGTCAACAAATGCTAAAATTGATAGTATTATTGTAAAGATTATTTAAAAAGTATTGATAATCTACTGATATGATTATGTACTGCCAAATCTTAGATCTAGAGTTCAAATGTGACCTCTGACTTTTTGAAATTATGTGGGTATTAATAATTAATTATCTCTCGCTTAGAACAGTGAAGGAATATATCATTAGGGTACTTACGTGCCTGTAAGATCTCGACGGCGCGGGCGTATGAGGTCTGCCAACCCGCATTAGGCCAGCGCGGTGAACCTGATCACAATAGTACAGTACAGGGGCTGACATTATTTAAAATAATTGATATATCCGATAGATTTCTGATTCCGAGTGATAGTTAATATTTGTGTTCACCAGTGTAGCAGATCAAATTATTATCGAAGTAATATAACCTACTTGCAAACCATTATATAATGTAGGTCGTAGTAGACAATTTTTTTCCTATTTTGATACTTTAATGAATTTTTGGGAACCTAGAAATTTTAGTTTCAAAGAAAACGCAGAGTCACGCACGTTCCATAATTTGTTTGTGTTCCACATTGTCTGTGTAGAATGCTGAAACGTACTCCTGTCCAATAAATTGTTTGATTGAGCGTAAGCTGAGCCGGGCACGCAATACGAGTTGGTTAGTTAATGAGAGCACCGATACGTCTCGTAGAGTCGTCACGGCTGCACGTTATCAGGGCCGTGGGCGTCCATGTGTGCTACATCGACGACACATCCACTCGCTTGTTTTGTGTGCGTGCATAGTACACTTCCAGGAAACTCGTGTAGGTTTCTCGGAACCGATTCACTGTCGCGCGCATTTTCAGCAGCGAACGGTTGTGCAAGACGTATTCACGAATGAATTTCATCATCTATGTAGAACTATTATCAAAACACTCGTTGCCGCGATATCTTATCAGTCATTTTACCTGGCATCGTTCCTAGCCAGTTAACAATGTATATTTTATATAAATGTACGTATTTATTATCTATCTAATCCATTAATGTATGTAGGCGCATACACTTTTACAGGTATAATCTATTATTACCTATAGTCACTCAACTCGGCTATAATTTTAAAATCTTAATTTTAAAATGTGGTGAATTATTGTTTTATAATATTGTTATGTAGAGTGGGTACGGGGATTGGAAGTAAACTGTTAGCGAGAGAGGCGCTTTATTAAATCTCACAGCGACTTGGATACCGCAGTACAGTTCTGACGCCTGTACTATGCACATACGGACGGTACGCGTCGCGGTCTCACTGCCGATTACTGGCACTGTACTGACAATGAGTTCAATATTACACTTCTTCACTTCAGTGTTTCATTTGTTCATTTCATTGTACCACTATTTCCACTTAACTCATTCTCGACCTTTTCTTGAGATCGCTTTCTGTTGAACTCCTCGCTAGACGCGAGATTAGCCCTTTTATTTACCTCGCTCTACCGCAGTCAGTTCCAGAATTCAGTGTTTGGTATGATCGTATCTTCTTTGTTACTCTAGAACATCCTTTCCCAAAGTGGGCGATAACGCCCCCTTGTGGGCGCTGCAGGCCTAAAGGGGGGTGGTAAGAGACCCAGAAAAAATGGGGTCGTTGTGTCTCTACACAACGACCCCATTTTTTCTGGGTCTCTTCCCCTTTTTGTCGCCCCCCAAGCCTCTGCTTGGGGGGCGATTTGTAATTTCATCTAGCTTGGAGGACTCTTAGATACCGACTGAACTCTCGACTCTCGACTACAACTTATGAACATCAACTAATATTAATTAAGAGATTGCTCAAACTTGGTTCGATATTTCTCTCCGCGTAGTTCATATATCTGTCCTGTTTTATTGAATAAATGAAATAAAAATCATGTCAATCGGTCGCTCCGTTTCGAAATGAAAGTAGACGCAAACAAACAAATAAAAAAGTAATAGACACACTTTCGCATTTTAATAGTTATTAATATTCCTAGATAGGTAATTTTCGTAAATAATAGACCGCGCGCAATCATGTTTTAACAACTTTTTTTAAATAATCCGATTTGTGCATTCCTGTATCAATCGGCTGGTTCATAGAATACTTGTTCTTACTTGTTGAG